>JAYRBW010040859.1:0-11676 GCA_036023295.1 Invenusta paracnida
GGGAGGTGGGGGGGGGGGGGGTGAACTGATAGATACGTTTATTTATGTGTTTGATATATTTGATATATTTTCTATTTATTGTATTCGATGACTCTTAAACTATGGTTCTAGGTTCAGACACCGTTTATAATATTCTAGGATAGTACATTCTTTTGCAATTTGTTTTAGGTGGACCTTCTTTTTTTGGTAAATAGACTGGATTATTCATTATTCATTATTCAGTATGGGTATAATGTTAGATTAATTTTGAAATAAGTTTATTGAAATCATTTGCGTATTTCAATTAGACTATTACAGTTATTTATTGACAATAATATAAAAAGTATATATAAAAATATTGTATTGCATAGAGATATAGATGCTGTAAACTGTATAACAAATGTATAAGTATATGTATACATGTAACTATATATAAAAGTATTGTATTGCATAGAGATATAGATCCTGTAAACTGTATATAATAAATGTATAAGTATATGTATACATGTAACTATATATAAATGTATAGTCAATCAGCTATTATTTATAATGAAAGGATATTAGGAGCTAACGATCTTGTCTTGAAGTTGTCATTTGCTTTCTAAATGTGTTTACTTTTACTACTTTTTCAATAAAGTATCGGCGTGAAATATATTTCGAATTACCGATTTTAAATAAACTAATAAGAAATTTAAAATGACCTGGATGAACATTCTCTCTAATCTTTCGTTCTATACAGTGACAAAGTTACCTGATTAACAATAATTATAAATTACAATAATTTTCTTGCAAACATTTACATATTATGTTTAAGTCGTCTAAGAAGTCAATCCGCTTAATTGCCTTAATTAATTAACTGTTATATTTGGAGAAGTTATAAAGCATGGAATACAAATAAAAAAAAATTAAATCGTAAAATACCTTATTATTCATGTTGTGTTGTTCACTCTTCCGGTTCTACTTATATAGTAAGTACCCATTTTATTAATAACTCTTCGAGAACTCTTCCATGGAACATATATCTTCCGCCATTTGACAAGTGCTATTATATGATATTAACCACTTCTAAACTTGAATCCCTTGTTTCATGCTCACCACCTGTACTAAGTATAATCTGTTATTTATAGTTATTATTTTAAGCTCATTAAGTGTGTTTTTAAGAGACTATGCCATTATCTTGATAATTTCATGTGTCACAAAATAATGTTGTATTTTATAAAGAATGATTCGTAACTAACAGTATAAAGTTTGACAATTTTGATACAGCTAGAAAACAAAATTTGCTATTTTCAGTAAAATCTTAAAATTTATGAAAACAAAATAACAGTTGCCCTTAAAAAATTAAACATCTAAAAACAGATTGACTTAAAGTAAAAGTATATATTTTTCAAAAGGGATATGTTTGAAGGGTATGGTCAAATGACCATTTCTTAAGAGTGAATATAGCACTAAAAATGCTAAAAAATTATTTTGGGAAATGTCTCGAAAGCTTATATTGCTTCATTGGTTCATATGAAAATCATATAAAAATATATATTCAAAGCAACCTCTCCCACGGGTTATGGATAGTATTAGTTGAAAAATATAATTATATCAATAATTTTAGTTGATCAATAAATTTAGTAAACAAAGAAAGAGTTTTAATAATTTTTAAAACATACAATTCACGTATACGTATATTTTCATTTCTTTGTTTTCAACTGCATGACACCTAAATATACGGTTAAGTTATATCTTTACAATAAAGGAATAAAACGGAGTAGCGAAAATGTTTTCAAATTTTTTTTTAAGAAATAGTTATTCTCTGTTTATGATTTAATATTTTAAGCTATGTTATTTTTTTAAAACCTACATTAATTTCAATATATGAAAAACGTACAGAAAGAACATAATAGTTGAGCTGGCGGATCAATAAATTTACATTATCGTTGACTGCATTTACATGATCAATAAAAAATACTGGTATCTTTAGCAGAAGCAGGAAGTTGAAACTTGTTTAAACCAGAAGTATTTATCAACTATCATTTCATATATGTAGTAACAATAATTGTTCGCATATGCGATAAGCAAAAACTTTTTTAATTTCCGAAGACGTGTTACATATGCTTTTATTAATTATAATTTGACTCTATATTTCCGCTTGACTCAATTCTTTGAAGAGCGCGAGCGATGTATCGCAAAGGATGTAAAAAATACAAGCGCTAACACTTTGTTCATTTTTTAAACCTTCAGTCTAAATATGCTGTTGCTAGGTGAAATATTCCGGAAGTAAATACTCCTGTATGTATACCTTAACTGCTTTATACAATGTTTTTGGTGTTATTATTCGGCACTCCATAGTCTTCGCAGTAATACAATCATGCTACTCCCTAGACTCTATCTGAAAAGACGATAAACTGTTCTTTATTGTAACTCGAAGAGTTCTAATTTGCCAAGTGAAGAGGAACGGGGAGGGTGTGATGGAGAGAGGAAATGGGCCAACAGTATTCGTTTATTTATACAATCACTTATATCTATTTCACTTATATATCTCTTCTAGGCCGATTTATCATTTAAGGTTCGAGTGTTTTCAGTGAATTAACTTGCATGTTAAACAAATCACTAGAATGGTGTGGTGGCAAAACTACCCTCCTTACTTTCATGATTTGTCACATTGATTTTTTCAAAAATAGTAAATTAATTGAAACCTTCTAAAGAAGCATTGAACATATTTTTTATTTAAATTAGTTTTAAAATTATAAAATATAAATAAATTAAATTGAAACCTTTTAATCATTTTAATTTCATGAAAACACAATTAAAGAAACACCTATTATTCCAATTATTATTTCGGTACGCACTATTTCCCCATAACAACCAACAAATTTGTAACATTATTGTAATTAGCGTTATAATTCTTTTAATTAATTATTAAACGATAAAATTAATAATTAAGTACCTATCATTTTACCTCACATATAAATAACGCTGCACACAAGTTATTTCTCTGAAATATATAAAAGTATATTAATGTATTTAAATATACAACGCAGGATTTTGTTAAGTTAAACATGTAAAACATGTGTCATTTGAATATTATACGAGGACATCTTATGTTATTTAAAATATAAATACATTTTCTATGTAATGTATAAATTAAAAGTATTACATTAAATATCAATTTGTTTACTAAATATCATTTCAGTCATTGAAGCGTTCTTATGTTTTGATGTGATATATAAATCTCATTATTTAGTTTATTAGAATTTTTATAACACACATATATTTAATTGTTTAAGCTTTCTTAGATATTTCGTCATTTTTTAAGTATTTATATTCTGCATTAGTATAGATGGGTGGAATTATTTATGAGCCTTTTAATGAAATAATTTATAATATCTGCGTATTTTTATGTAACAAGTATGCATAATATTTAGCTTCGTTTACCACAAATATTAGGTTTTAAAAATATTATAATTTGACAAACATTTTTCGATTAATTCAATACTTTGAAATATATCAACGATGAATATGGGTTAAAGATGTAAAAAATACAGTCGCTAACACTCTTATATTTTTGAACTTCGATCTAAATTTGTGATTGCTAGTTGATAACCTACTATCGATGGTAAATAGGAATTGAAACCAATTATATAAGATGATTAAAACTAAATTAATAATATGTATTGATTTATGTGTATATGTCTATTAATTTTGTAAAATGATTTCATTGCTTTTGTTACTAATTTAGTAAAGTTATCGGCATATTTTTTTTTTAATAATGAATTGATAAAAACGTATTGTCACAATCAAAATACATTAAAATACTCCATATTTTAACTACATTTAAAAATATATACCATATTAAAAAAATCTTTTTATACTATATGCATGGATTAAATCACTGAATATGGACCAGTCTAGATGCAAGAAATCTAGAAAAATTTATGCAAGAAATAAATTGTTACAATTAACGCTTAGATTGCTACGAATACTAATCACATCGTAAAAGTGATAGAATATTTGTTTTTTTATAATTAATTGCAAAATATATAAATAAAATTATTGAACTTAGTATAATATACCTATATATATATATACATATATACAATATATTCGAAAAGATGTATCTTAAATTATTTCGCAATTTACGAACAAAAGAATATATATATGTATATATAATACAGAAATATATAGAAATACACTCTTATCAAAAGATTAATGTAATTTAACCAACTAAATGTATTACTATTTTGTATAGCAATGATTAGCTCTTTATAAGTGTAACTTGCTAAACAGAATTAATTAGAAAAATTATGACAAATAATGTCTATATCGCTTCAAACATCTAGCAGAAACAATTCATATAATACAGAAGCTTTATTTATGTGTTTTTCGAGAATAAATGTAATTATTGTTGTATTAAAAATTCAAAGAATGTGTCATTTATTAGTTCATTAGTTTATTCTAATAGGCTTACGAGTATATTAGTCTATAGTATCATATTTTCTAAATAACTTATCTTCAAAGACATAAAGCATTCAAAGAAAATAGGTTTCTTAAAATATTTTTTTGTGAATTGATTAAATATAAAGCTTCATTAAGTGCATGATATTCAAACCCATTTTTTTACAAAATCTAGCGTATTTATATATTAACGTAAGTATCAGTCTAAAAGAACATATGGGTGTATCCACATTAACTATTCTTATATCTAGGTTAAACATTTAGGTAAATTGATATATATATAGGTATTTATATATTTAGCTACTGAGCTTAAGAATATGGAATGTCTTTATAAATACACATATGATAAGTATCAGTTGCAGCCGTACGTGCTTTAAAAGTGTATTAAACATGAGTAAGCTTAAATATTCACAACTATTCTTTTCAATTAATTAGCAAACTACTCGACTAGAGAGGAATATTTTAATATTCCATAACTGGACCTATAGGTAGGGTTATAATCCTTACTTTATATATCAATTTTTTTTATGCAGATATTGACAACATCTTTGTTAATAATTTTAGAACGATTTTTCTGAAATAAACATCCTAGGATGAGATTTTTGTTCGCTTACGATAGCTGCATTGTGCATAATAGTAAAATGTAATAAATCACAGGACATAACTCTATACGCGTCTGATCTGTTTCCTATTATTTATGATCTCAGTTACGAGCTTTACGTAATTATGTTTTAGTATATTTCTTACTAACATACCTGTACATCTTAAATTTATAAAGCAAATGCGCATCTACTCACTCTACTCAATTACACTCTGAAATAAGACAATATCGGATTATATGTGAGTACATGAATTACTTCCATGTATTTAATTCATTATTGTGCTAACCCTGGTCAATTGTGATCACACGGGAGACACATAAACACTATGATACTCACATATTTTATTCATTTATAAATATAAATTTGAAATGCAATTCAATTCAATTCAAATCACAAGATAATTAGAAATAACATTGACTTATTTATTTATTTATTTATTACCCCAAATAAAAAGATTTAGATATTAATACAATTACAGCAAATTCGAATTAAAAAATACATTTCAAAATATACAATCTCATGTCAGGAAATACAAATGTGTGTATGAATATCATACACATCCTGCTCGAAGGTTATCTGGAAATCTATGTACGAATATAATAAATATTTCATTCAGTAATGTTTTATGTTTTAGTTTATATTTAGTTTGTTGCCATTGTTAGTATAATTTGTAAATATAATAGCAAGAAGGGCAGACTTTTTATTTATATAAAAATAAATTATTAAACACATTCGACTTTTCTATTTGCTAATAACATGTATAATCGTAAGAAGCATTTATAGGTTAATTATAAGCCGGCAATTTATTGACATTATAATTAAATAATATTTATTTATTAAATAGTTAATTTTATTGATCTATTCTAAAATAAATATGCAAACAAATTGTTTTGGTGATAATTATAATGTGTATTAAAAACATATTTAAAGATACAACACATACACGCATTCAAATAATTAACTTTGTAAATATCATAATTAAATACATAGTTACGTATAAACACAATATAATTAAATATAGAGCCAGTGTGTACACACCTGTGTGCGTGTGCTTAATTAAGTTTAAAAAAATCGTTTTTCAAAAGCATTATTTTATTAAAAGTAGAATTGTAAAAAAATACCATAATGAATAATCTTATTCCTAAAATACCTTAGGACGTGTGAGTCTACATGTATGTGTAAACAAACAAATCATTTAAAAGAAATAATTCAATAAATGATCTCAAAAAGTCAATATTCTGTGGATTTCAAATTATTCAAGCACCACAGAGATACATTTTATTTACGGCATATTACCTTTACAAAATCTATCATCGGGTGCATCTACCAACATAGGTAGTAACTGTATAAATAGAAAACTTGATCATGTACTATATTTATTGATACGAGTATGATCCGGGCTTCCTGGCTCCAAACAGATTGTTTATGTTTACCGCGCAAAGCCACAGCGTCGAAGTTCACGACCACAGATAGGAATATATCTGTTTAAGCACAATCCCAACATTCGCATCAGTCATCCATACAGCTTGTGTCTACCCATGTCCCTATCTTCATTCATACAGAGGGAATAAGTTAATATTCCATT
Organism: Invenusta paracnida; assembly: GCA_036023295.1. Classification (NCBI taxonomy): domain Eukaryota; kingdom Metazoa; phylum Platyhelminthes; order Proseriata; family Coelogynoporidae; genus Invenusta; species Invenusta paracnida. The sequence continues at coordinate 6,613 of JAYRBW010040859.1, forward strand.
CACATGCAAACTACATATATTAGTTTAGAGGATTTTTTTTCAGAACTATTTGAATTTTGTTTGTATCACCTAAAAGATAACAGAATAACGAAACTCTTTGTAGGTATAATGCGTATTTTTTATCAAGTTATTCAATTGTTTAATAACCTACTTGCTTTTAATTTAACACTATATATTTATTTTTGTAAATTTAATTATATTCTAGTGTCAAAAATCATGATTACAGTTGGCGAACGCGTGAAAATTGTCAATGTTGGCAAGTAATTGTTTTGGTAAATATATATAAACGATAAATATATAAAAATGCGTGAATAACGAAAACTGGTACAATACGAGAATATTTGATAGATTAATTGAATGCGTAAATCAACTATTCTAGACAATTAGAGTGTAATTTTTAATATTTTTCCAAAATACTACTTTTGCTTATGATGAGACTTACAATATGTAGATCCAGTTCAGGGACTTTCCAGTTTAGTTACAAAATATAATACAATGTCTATGATTGCAAGAATTCCGTGTTAACCTCCTAAATTATTAATGTACTGGGTATGTTACAACTATATTTTGCAGCTTAATATTGGGTATCCTTTATATTTAGATCAAATTTTCTTCTGTTTGACAATAAAATTGTCTTTTGTTTAACACCCACTAGTTTTTTTATCTTATTGACGCTTAAATAATATTTTGAGAAGCATATCGCTAACAGGTCAATCCTTGGTTCTTTCATCCAAATGTATCGTAGTATAAACTATATCTTAACCGGAAAGCTTCTGAATCTTAACTAGATATCGTTAGTCATGGTATCATAAATTAATTTTTTTTCTATTTGTTACGTAATCAATTACTTTTTAATCGGCCAAAATTCAATATTTCTAGTAAGCTTAGTCAGCTTTTGAACAGATTTTTCTCTACCAAAATCCTAACAAATAATTACTGTTATACTCTTGATAATGTATCGAATAAAAATGCAACTTAAGTCAGTTAAAATTTGTATTTTTTAAATTGCTTACATACATTTTAAACATGGACTTAACATATCGTTCAATTCAACTATCGAACTCGATTGAGATATTAATTGATTAAGCGTTGAGTTGTAACTGAAAGTAAGTCAGAATCAACTGCAATTTAATAATACTGAAATATATCATTCGTTTACTGTATCTGTCTGATTTTATCCCTTATATTATTGAATACTCTTCCAGAATTCATAATAGTTTTTGTACTTTATAATTTATTTACAGTTTATTATTAATATTTAAAATGTTCACAACTCTTTCAAATAAGAAATAGAATTTTTAACTATAATATACACAAATGTCATGAAATTCGCAATTACAAAACGTAAAATTTTAATCTAAAATTGAAATTGAAATTATTGAAATTTTTGAAAATCAAGTCCTTCTAAACCCTTTAAAATGTGTTTATATGTACATATGTCACTTAATTTTTTATATGTAACTTGTAATGCAAGGTTTTATAAACTGACCAGGATTTGTTTTATTAATATAAATGTGGTTTACTTTCATATTTTTTTCCATTTATATATTAATTATTTTATGACTTTTTAAATAATACGACGTAGAAATGTGGATCAAAGTTCACAAGACAATAATATATTTTGAAAGGAGTTTTCTTAAGAAGCTTATGTATAAGTATCACTCTATACGGGTCGATTTAGTATGTACTATCGATCAATTCTAAAACATATTCTATTTTGAGCTATATTTTAACATTTATTTTTTTTGAAAATTATTAGATTTTCTAAATAGAAGATGCCATATTATACAATGGTATTAAAAATGTTATTAATAAGGAAAGAGTTTTAGTTGTTTTTGCATAACTGCATATGAAGGACGATAGAAATAACGTATTATGTTATTACTATAAATAGCAATTTATGTTTCTTCATGTAAGTATAATAAATAAGTATAAAAGAAGTGACTAAAAGGAGAATCTAGTAATTTTATTCTTTACTAAAGACTACCTTACCAAAGATTTTCCATCTTTTCTTTAATAATAAGCATTTTATTCACTTATAGTAATTTAATAAATTCAAAGAAATACTTAATTTCCAATAAAAATGAGAATAAACATAGAGAATATTTTACTAACTTGAATTGATTTTCGATTTTAATTAATTTTTTTAAATAAAAGTTTATTAAATTCAAAATATATGTATACAATGTTGTGCATTTGAAACTACCCAATATAGGTTGCCCAATCATCCTCTATAGTCATATAATGTTATTAAGATTATAGACGAGAACTATAATTGTTGATTTAAAAGTTTTGTTAGACAGTACTTTGTATATAAAAGAAAAAACTAGGAAATTTAGCGATATATTTCGTCCTTTATTTTCAAGCTTATTTTGTACAGGGAGAGTGAAGATTACAAGAATAAAATAAAGTTTAAGTCAAATTAAGTCAGATTTAAGTCGTCCAACTTAAACTTTACCTTATTCTTATAATCTTCATTCTCTTAATATCAGCTTTAAAATAAAGAACGAAATATATCGCTGAATTTATAAATTCCATAATTTTTTGTCTTTTATATAATTGTTTAGTCTAAACAAAAGTCAAAATCAATTTAATTAAAAAACACACATATATATATATGGGCTTTTAAATAATAAAAATTCATAATTTGATTGTGGCTTTTTACCTTTATTTGTTATTATCAATATTGATTAAATGAAGCCAGTCTGAGATATTACATTTATGTATATTTGTTTGTAGTAAATCAACAATATATCTACACATCTGATTTAATCGCATAATTTCTTCTACAACACCGAATTCAATAAAAAAGTAAGACATCACTTTAGAGTTCGTTTGTGATGCTCAAGTCTAGAATACATTATATATTATACATGTACAATACCATACAAGAAATTAAATATAACATATTGTCAACAATAATATTAACAAGATAAGCGTTTAAATGTAATCTTATAAACAACAAAAACTAGAAATACAACATTAACACTTTTTTTAACTTTTACACATGACTGAACAATATGTTTCTTTCTTTTAGACACTTCTGTTAAAATACTTTGTTAAGTCTTCGTCATAAGAAATACATATGATTAAACCACATTTTCAAGCATAATTTACACACATACATATATGTAGGGGTTGTCATAAATAAGTAAATCAATAAAATTGTTTGCAAAAATATGTTTATGTAATATTGAAATATGCAAAAATTAAACATTAAATGATGAAATAATATAACAATGAATTAAATATAAAAATTATAAAAATATAAGTGGATCATTATTGATATTTAAAGATTTATTGATTTTATTGTCACAGTAATTTCATTCTAGAAATGTTCTCAATTCTAAATTTTTTTTCATTAAATATTAATGAATTCGAAATACTATATTCAATACATAGAATACTTGTTTCAAAATATACATAGTTTGTGTAAAAAATAAGTTTTCAACTGATGATGATTTTCATATTTGGATTCGCAATTTGTTTTACATATACATGCTCAAATTCAAATTTATAACATTTAAAAGATTTCTGAAAAATTACATAACTTTAAACTAAAATTTTACGACATATTCCACATCACACTTGAGATTAATACATATCTTCGTCGTCCTCCAGAATGTCGTCTATAAGATCATGATTAGCGGCAGCAAAGAGGACATTGTAGTTCTTAATACTCTCTTCGCAGTCAGTACGAGAGGCAGACAGGGCCGACATGATCTTTCCGTGCTTCTCGATAGTCCGAAAACACTCGTCCACCGCATGGATGGGGTTGCTTTCCTCCTGGTACCGATTTATCGCCACCGAATACTGCCGATGGAGCCCACGCCGCAGCATTTCTGGATGCGACATTCGGCGTCGTCGCATACGACTAGCCCGACGCTTCTGCTGTCGCTCATCGCGAATCTCCATGACAACGGATTTAAGCGTGAAGACGAGAAACATGGCGCTAAAACTGGCATGGTAAATAGTGAGGGCGGAAAGGTGGGCATTGGCGAAGTAAGGGTTGTGGAGGTCGGCAATTCGGTCTACGTACCGGTAGACATCCCAGATAGTTTGTGTAATGAGGAGAGGAACGCTGCAGACGAGGAAAATAAGAGGTTCGTAGAGGATTCCAGCCTGATCGTGCTTGATGTGTCGGAAGAAAGCCGGGATTACAATGAGAAGGAGAATGCAGGGCATACCATGTAATAACACCGAGTCAAAATAGTAATAAAGAAAGTAGTACTCTCCACGGTCGCATATCGATCGATTTATTCCAGTCAATAGCTGTTTCTTGTAGACAAAGGGAACTAATGTGGCGACAGAGAGCACGGCAAATAGGCCAATTGGAACTGTAGAATAGACGATCACCGCAAAAATATTTTTTATCTGAACCTTCCGACGGAAGAAGGTTTCGAAGCAGTAAATGGCGAAAAACTCGACAATTGGAATGACGAGGATATATGTGACAAAAAGCCGGCTGGCAAGATCCAGATAAACGAGGAGATGGCAGACACCCCACATGTGCTCAATGCGGCCCCCGGTGACGTCAGAATCACTGTGCCCTGTTTCTTGGATCTGACGTGCGATGACAGTGAGCAGTGTTGGGAGAGTAGAGCATCCCAGAGTAATGAGAGCCCCAACATAACAGACAAGGCGGTAGATGAAGAGGAACCTCTCGTCCTTTCCAAGTATTGCAGTCTCCTGTTGCTTCATCTGGATGTCCCAGACGTAAAGGGAAACGTTTTGAATGATGGCTGGGATGATCACTGGATGAGTAGGGAAAAAATATAGGATACGAAATTGTAGAAGATATAGGTATATTTAAATTGTAATTGCAATTTATGGAGTTATAAGAATTTTAGCAAATTAATATAGATTGTTTCATAAGTTTTTATATAAATGACTGAAAACTGTAATATGCAAATATTTTATGACTTTCTCTGTATATTAAGTATATAATGTTTCTAGTAAAAGAAAAACAAATTTATAGCAAATAGAAATGTTAAATTTTTCCGCAGTATAGTAAAGTTAATAAAATTAAATAATTAGGATAAGCAGGATACATATTATATAATA
>JAYRBW010040870.1:0-11674 GCA_036023295.1 Invenusta paracnida
GGTCCCTTAAGGGACGAAAATATTTTGTCTATAAATTATACATTAATTTTATTTACGCCAGCGTGCTTCTTCCTTTTAATATTATATTATCAATATGCTGCGTGAGCAACACAGCCAATTTCTTCAATATACTCAATGTTGCCAAAGTTTTGTCAACTTTTTCAAGTAAGAGCATAGGCATATATATTATATAAATAGGTAGGTATTATATAACTTTAATTTTATGGGTCTTTTATTATTATAATTATTGACCCTGGTTCTCTATTCAGGATTGTTCCCCATGATCAAAAAGAAAATTGCTGACCTCTAAGGATTTAGTCCAGGTTTGTAAAAGGTTTGTGATGTGGAAGGGGTAATCAAAAATGTGAATGGTGTTGTATGATGATTGTTTAGAGACTAGGCATATATTTATAATTGTAGGATTAAAAATGTATTGGTATTTTTCAGGGCTGTGCAAGAATTGCTGCAGACTTATGCAAAGAGAGTGCAATAGATTCTGGGATGTGTGGTTTCTATAGTATTGATTTTGGGTGGATGTTTGTTAAGGATACTGACCTTATATATGAGAGATTAGGTGATAGTGTTTGTATGTTTATGTGATGTTAACAGTATAATTGGTATTTGGGGGGAATGGTGGGTGGAATGTGGATGCCTTGAAGATATTTTGTGGTTTTTTGTATGTGATGAAGTTGCTGTAGAGATTGATATTGATGATGAGAAGGCGGTGGTTGGAGTTGAAGGTAGTGAGAGTTTGCCAATTAGATATGGCTATGTTAAGAGAGGTTATAAATATGTTTGGGGAAATGAGTGCATGATTTTTTGGTAAACTTGAAGGTGGGTTCGTGTTTAAGAGGTTGGATAAGGAGAATTTTGTCAGAAATGCTGACTCATCTGTTGTTAGCCAGTGATGAGTACCATATATTGTCATATATATATTGAAATTGCCCATAATGAGAGTTGTGTTAGATGGGATTGAATGTGTTTTTGGGGTTTTGAGATGGAGCTTGCTTGGTAGGATGTAAGGGGTTGAATATGAATGTTATATGGATGGTGATTTCTTGGTCATGTATGTGTATGTTGGTTGATTTATCAATGTTCAGTGGGTGTAATGAGGGTTGGTGTGATGGATATATAAAATGAGGATTTGTGGATGTGTGTGATAAGACCACCTGTGTTGGATTTGGGATCTTGTCTTAGTGTTGTATAGTTTGGGAGGAGTTGGATGCAATGGTGTGATTACAATTTGTTTTCTGTATGCATTCAATGTTGATTTTTTATTTGTTGAAAGACAAATTTTATTTTATTTTTTGAGTTGAGTATGCCATTTGTGTTGAATTAAGGATATTGAGTAAGCAGTGTTTGAATGAGGTAATTTGCATGAAAGGTGTGAAGGGGTTTGTTTAAATATTGTTTCTTTAATGGTATGATGGGGGTAAATGTATTTAAGGATTAGAAAGGTAGATATTTGGTTGTATGGGAGGTGGAGATGTTTCAAGAAAAATGTTGTATGAATGTGGAAGGATTGGGGGTGACACAGATGTTGCACCACCATGGGTATCTTTGTGAATTGATATTTGTACACTTTTGGTAAAACCATTTGAGACAGAAGTTGCATTGGATGGATGTGTTGTTGCTATGAATAGGTTTGTTGCATAATGGGCAGACTAGGTGTTGAAGGAAGATGTGGGGTCTGGATTTAAGTGAATGTCACTAACTGGCTTAGACTGTTCACATGTTAAAAAGGTGAATGACGGAAAGACTATGTGTGTCCTGGGAGCCAAGTTGGATTGGGGTGTGTTTCATTAGATTGGACATCTTAGCTAATGCAATGGCATCTCCACCTTGTGTCAGAGACTTGCAGTCTTTTATTAATACTGCTGTTTAGTGTCCTTAATGTTAAACAAAAACAAATTTAAGGAATGTCACAATTTACTTGTTTCAGGTATAGTAAGGCTTTATTTATTTATTATAAATTTCATGCAATTTAATACAAAAAAATCTGCACAGTTCTACATTACCAGATGCATTATAGTTTGTTCCAATCAGCTGGAGCCCATAGATACATCTATTATTATTAATTTCAAAATTGACTAATTTCTACATTAATTTGTGTAAATACTTAACTAAAATATGCATTTTTTATACCATATCATTTATTTCATTTATGGAAGGATTTATAATGCAATATGATTCATCTCCAATTATAGCTGGTTTTGTTAGAAAGTTTTTAATATTTTAATAAATATATTGATTAAATTTTATTTTTAAAAATATTGACCAAGAAATACAAATTGTTAAAATGTTTGTTTGAACATTTGTGTATTATATTCACTGCAAATTGATTTATAAATATATATGGTTAAATAAAACAAATTTATTGTAAATTTGTGATTATTACATGATTTAAATATTTCTATAGATTATATATATGTTAACCCTAATACTATATGGTAAATTGCATATTGCCTGCAATCTTACAGTTAATGTTTTTAAGAGAGCGGTAGCCAAGTGTATAAGACTTTGTGTACCCAAAGGTAGCAAATTTGGCTTTAAGTGATTTGCTCTGCAATATTGAGCTAATTATATTTGATTAGTTTAAGCCTATGGCAACTAATTAATTATCATGTATATATATCCCAGCAAGGCAATATGCAATTTTCTCTATGTTATGATATGAATTATTTACAATATATTACTATTTATGTATAAAATATCTGACAATTTAAGTAATATATTTAAAATAGATATAAAAAATCATTAGATTACACAAATAGTCATCAATTAGCCTCTATACATTGTTAAATATGTTCATAAAAATTACAACATACATGTCTGAATGTTTAAAGTGAAATAGCTCTCATTTCTTGTTTGATTCTGAGTTGCAAGTATATTCCCATCATTTGGCTGCCTAGAAATGAGTTATTGGCTCCACTGCCAGGTGTGCTTCCTTGCCAAATTCTGTAACCAGATGAAATTGCAAAACTTTTAGTTAAACATTATGTCCAATCATTTAAAAATTAATCAAGTAATATAAATTTGTCAAGTAAAAAATGCTTGTCAACAAGGTAAAAAGCAATATATTTCACAAAAAAAAGTTTCTGCTGTGGATTTCAGTGTTTTTTTAATGAGACCCTGACAATAACTTGGTATTGAAATGAAATGATAAATGTACCTTAATTGGCTCTAATTTGTATTCTGGAGGTTTTGTCACAGTTGGTAGCTGAAGATGGTAAGAATTTACTCGACAGCGGGTGATCATCTTATTCTTCTTTTTGACCTAAATTAACATGTTAATTTGGATTAAATTATGATTCATTTATTTGTCATAATGAGAGATTAATAATGATTCATTGTTATTAGAATGAAATATTGCCCAACAATCTACTAACATATAAATGATTCATGAAGTTTATATTCTTATAAACTACCATAATTTTTTTACACCGATTAAACCACAGAACACTAAGCTATAACAAATTATTTAGATTATATATTTATGTGTTCAATAAATATTTATGAAAATACAGATTTTATGTAAGATTATTAATTAGCTACAAATATTGTTTTTGTGCAAAACTATATAGTTATTTTATAAACATTCATTAAAAATATAAATAATTTATTTTGCAAATAACTATATATTATCGTTAGGCATTTAACCATTATATTTAGATGTTCAAAAGTAAAGTCTGACCTTTTAAACTTTTTTTACTATAATTTTAAAAATATGAAATATTATATACTTAGTTTAATTTCTTTTTATGGACATTTTATGTATAATATTTTTGTATTCAACTGTAAAAGTGACAAAGTTACATAAACGAACTTTGAATTTATATTTATGTTTTTATTTATGCCTTCAATTTAGGATATTGCTGGTGGTCTGGAGCTTCAAGAATCTCGGAGAATCCTGGAGACACATAACTGGGACCTCGAGGTATGTTGTGTGTGCTATATAGCATTGATAATGTGAGCAATATTTGCTAGCTTACATGTAATAACACACTACGTGCCAATATAAATTACAACCATGTCATAGCAACATAAATCTTATATTGGACTAATACAGCGCAACAGCATATTATTATTATATGAGGTAAAATGTTAATCACCAATAAATCAATATGAAGATTTATTGTATTGGTTTGCTTACCAGAAGTTAACCAAATTTCGAGTGTGTTGTGTAAACCCCCACTGCCCATCTTTAGCTTTTAGTTTATAGCTATTGTTTAAAAAGATTGCTTTTTGATTCAATAACATAATATGTAGTTTTGCATTGCTAAAATGCGTATCATCAAAGTAATTTATAATTCGTCATTAGATACATTTTACAAATAATTGGTTTATTTAAATTTACTATTTACAGATTAGTAAACATTTCTCATTGTAATAACACTTATAAAAGTATATCCATATGTACATAAGTATAGCTTTCACCAGTCTAACCTCACATCAATATTTTAACATGACAGTTGGCAGTGAACACATTCATGGGGATTGCTGCGCCACCCAGTGCTTCTGTACTCAACAATGGCCCCACCATGGATGACATCCCAAGTGGCATTGATCCTGAGCATGTCAATGACAGTATTACCAGGCACCGGTCAGTTGGCAGCAATCAGCGATCCCCCGCATCTTTGCTCGTCTCCTCACGAATTCCAGAAGTATGTTGATAACCAGTCAAGTTTTCCTTCGTGTTTTAATGATAATTTTTTTTTATTAAACATTGTGTAAACGTCAACTATGATAAGGTCCCTTGTGCATTTAGGTCTTTATCCCCCCCGAACACCGTATCATTCGTCACAATCGATCGCGACCTCCACAGACTTGGTTCCGATGGACTATGTACATTATCCGCTTCCCCTTTCAAATGGCCTACAATACTTTCATTGATATCGTCTTCTTTCTATGTAAGATTTATATTTATTTATGTATGCATGCCATTGCCTATTTTCTTTTGTTAAATTTCTATAATCAGGGTATCCTGGGGTGGGTACTTAACATTTAAATGAATTACAATTGAATATACTTTAATAAACATGGATTTCTTGAATATAATTTAACTTCAATGTTTAATACATATTATGTACATATTGTGAAACATTTCTTTTTCGTTAGCAACGTACAATTATGAAAAAATCACACAAACATGAATGTTTAATGACACATAATGATAATTAACAATTCCTCAGTTATTCATTTTTGTAATAATTGATTTAGTAATATGTAATTATAATATCGACTATTATAAATTTATAACCAATTGACAAAACAATTTTATCGATTTATATTAATGTAGGTAAACTAACATCCGTTAGCAAAATATTATATTTGCAATTGTTCTCTGTTACTTGAAACTGACGGCATTGAAAAAATTGTAAATATTATACTGAGAAACAATTATTTCTCAATATTTAATATATTATAGGTTCTTAAGTATACGCTGTTGTTTTCTTCTGTGTATATTGTATTGTTACTATCATGAAAATATACTTCATAATATAAATATAGCTAATGAGCTCTTTTGTGAATATTTTAAACTGACTGCTTTACCCTTTTCTCGATATTTTAGTTAGAAGGCCCCTAGAACAATGTAGGCTAAATATTTGTTGTGTTTCTTGGTATCCCTTACTTTGCGTTGTTAATTTTAATTTTGTTCATGAGAAATTCCACTGTTACGATATTTAACTTTAATTGTCAAATCATGCATTCTATATACTTATTATTCACCAATGAAGTAAGCCATATATTGTGATACTTGTCATAATGTTACACCAATGTTTAAATAATTGCCTTTACCCATTTGTCATGGGTGAAAGGTAAATGTATTATTATTGTTTCTTTTGTTTCAACAATAACTTCAGTATATCTAATCTTCTTAATGTTTTCATTTAGTTGACTATTAATAGTACACGTACGACTGTTAAAATGGATGTTTTTATTGCTTGTCTCGTAATGTTTTAAAAATATACCTAATGGAATATCGAGATTTTGGTTTATCATAATTGTCTGTTTTTAAAAACAGTAATGCTATAAGCCAAAGATACAAAAACACTCTTATTCGATCAATATTGATATATGTACGTTTAGCTTAAATTTTATTTTAAAAGTCAATATAGCTATAAACGTAATATATAATACTTACGAACGACAATATTGTTGCACTTGTTGTAAATCATTAAGTGTTCTTATTAATGATTTATTACATTTTCCATTTTCAGTATCTTTTGTTCGTCCAGATCCCCGCAGACGTAAGTTGCATTATTTTTAATTTTCTATTTTGGATATTTTTCACCGCATTTAGTATTCTTCAGAAGGCACACCGTGTTAGTATTTAATTAATATCTTCTTATTAATCATTAATAAATAAACTAAATAAAGTTAAAAGTTTACAGGTCACCCCATTTTTTTAATATAGTCACAAAGTCTTAGCGACTAAGTCCTTTAAAGAAACCTTTACGGAATTTACCTACTCTGCATTTGTTGTAAAGTTGGTAAATGACTATTGACCGCCAGCAGTAATACATCTAGACAAATGTTTGATTTTGATTTAATTATTGAGAGAGATGCTATTAACATACAATATATATACATTAATATTCAGCAAAAACAGATTAGGAGCACGAAATAGTCATGCTATGATTAACTCTTTTATAAAGTTTTTTACAAAGTTCTTTTGTATTTTTACAAATTAAATAGACGTATACAGATGTAGAATGATAGGTACCTGTTTTATCAATGGAAATAAGAATAATTAGTTGGATACACGGACATTAATTCATTCGAGAAAAATGGTTGCAGTTAATTAACTAATATTTTCCGCTATTGTTGTTAGATAATAGCATGTCTCCGAATAATTCCAGAAAATCAAAAATTATTCTAACTTTTAATGCACACATGTTTTACTGCTGACGTTCAAATGGTGGATTGAAGCCAAATGTCCTGGTTATAGATAGTTTACTAATTGGCTGGAAGCATTTATTAATAATATTTAAACACTAGAAATAGTATTCAGTTCCTGCAGACTGCGCCGTGTTCTTCATACCAACAGAGGTAACAGACCCAGAGGGAGACGTCAGTCGGTTCATCGCCGACTTTGAGTTGAAGTACGGTGAGGAGCACCCCACATTCTTCCGCGGAAGTTACTCACAGGCCCTCCAAATTGCCAAGTCTGAGCTCAAGTTTCTTCTGGTCTACCTGCACGGCGACTCACACGAGGACACGCCAGAATTCTGCCGGTGAGTGCTCACTCCCTATTATTTTCCTATTATCGAGGCTAATTACCGCGTAGAAACAGAAAGGAATGCCGAGTCAACCGCTGATTCACTTTGCCTGTGTTTACATCCTTTCTCCTGCAGTACAACCCTGTGCCACCCTACGATAGTAACCCTTCTGAATGAGAGCATGATCTTCTGGGGCTGCAACATCAACAGTCCCGAGGGCTTCCGTGTCTCTCAGAATCTCCGCGAACACAGCTACCCCTTCCTGGCGGTGATTGTGCTCCAGGTGTCCCGGATGATCCTTGTAGCCAGGATTGAAGAGGCTATGGGCCCCGAGGAGCTTGCCGATCACCTGCGCTCCGTCATGCGGGAGTACCAGTTCTCTTTAGTCTCGGCGCGTCAGGAGAGGTGAGTGCTGCCTGAATTTGTGGAAGTTGTCTAGTTGTTAGCCTGGTAGATTTACACATTCCTTCTCCCCATGCATTACGATAGTTTGGCTGTACTGAGATATTTCTGGCAGTTTTACTAAATAGTCGGGAATAGGCTTCAATTTTAGTAATTGTATGAAATTCGTGTTTATTTTCACTACTGATACTTTGATTCAGATTAATAGTCCGTTAATGTTATGCAATACGTATCACGCACGCCAACTCTTTTTATTGTGTTTTACTGCAGTTGTATTTGTCCCGAAGGCATGTACTCTGTATGTTTGAGCGGGAATTACATCATTAGGCTGGTGGGCGACTAATATGGAAATAAAGTGCACTCTGATTGGTTGGAAAACTATTTGCTGAACAATTGGAGGGCTTTAATAACATTTTATACACATGCATTTGTTATTATTTACGTTACCGACCTCTTTCTAAAAAGAATGCGAGAGTCTTGCACGCCAGTTTTGTCTGGGTGTGACTTAGTAGTAATACCAGGGTGTCCACACATACACGAATACTACACGAATTTTAGTTTTTTCCAAGATTATACACCGACGAATTTTTGAGTACATACACAATTTTTTTTACTATTATACACTTTTTTTGTAGGCACATAATATTATTTTAATCTTAAGAAGCCAAAGTGTCTATGAGTTAGTGAAAACTGAAACATAGATATATTATATGCATCTAAATAATCTACACCCTTTTTGTTAAAGATGTTTTGAAAAAGTCCTGTATTTATATCGTTATATATCATTAAGTCAACATTGTTTGTTATTTTCTCTTTGATTTTTCTCTTTGAAATTGTCAAAAAATTATCGCGCATGTTTAGTTTTTATTTACATAATACGATATTATTTCATACAAGCAAGCAGTAATATATAGTACAATACTGGTCATTAATTGAAATTATTAAAACAGCTGGCACTTGATTTTTTAACTTTAATATTAGATTTCTTTTTTTGTGTTTTTTAAGTGAAATCGATATTCTTGTAATATTTGCAGTAATTATCAGCTGTTTGTGCCATTATAACGATACTTATAGCTTTAGTTACAAAAATGTATGCACAATAAATTAGATGAATATTGTATGAGCCTTATACCTACATGGTATCAATTTAATTTGGTAATTGGTATATATATAGATATATATATATACATACATACGAATAATAATATACACGCATTTTTTTATGACAGCAGTGTGGACACCCTGATAGATACAAGTTAAGTACAGACTTGTATTGTTTCTAATTAAAAAAGCAATACATTTATTATGATTTAATAAGAACGAAGAAATCGTACCGTGTTAAGTAAAGTAAATCCAGCTGTCCAACGCCACACCAATGAAGGGTTTACAAAAGCCAGAGTCGTTCATGAACGCTAATCGCATTGACAGTAATACTAATAGCATTGAAAGAAATATTTATTTGTCTGGGTCCCGTCTCTCGATTTTTTCATATATTAATAATAAGTGTTAATTTAAAAACTTGGAATCACAAAAAGTTATCAATTCATACAGAAAAAATGTAAAACAAAGTACATATCGTGTATACTATATACACCTTTCATTACACAAAAGACACCCGACCCAGAATAAGACAATAATAGAATAACCCAATTTGAATTTTACTGCTTCGATATCATTGGTCATTCCGTTCTTCCTCTCGTAATTCACCAAAATAGATGGAAGCCTAGATAAATGTCTAGAGTATATTTTTGCGCCTGCTCATCAGTGATATATTAAACCTACTGAGCCAGTGAACTTCAATTTGGTATAAAACTTTGATACTTCGGGAAAGATTGATGAGAGAATATGATATATATAAAATATTAATGAAATATTCTACTCTAGATTGTTTTATTCTTACTATTGCCTATACTTCAAATATATATTTCATACCAATAAAGTGCAAATACTAGATATTTAGATAATAGTAGTTAACTTCTGTCTGATAAGTGAATCGTTATCACTATATTGAAGCATTTTTTAATCGTTATATACTGAATTGTTTTTCGCAAAAAATAAATGTATTTCAGTTTGGTTACTATATTGATATGACAAAGTTATGCTATAATCTTTAAGAACATAAATTTATATTTAATGCTTATTCCAGATATCTCAGTTTCTTACCGCGGAGGCAGTAAGAATTCCATCAGGATCAAGAGCTTATTCCGAAGCACTGACTTCGTTTGGGAAATTCATGCAGCGCTCCCAATTGAACAATGTGGCCGAAGCCGGTCTCCGAAATGACCTAAAGTCTTTTCTGTCCCAGACCCAAGCCTGGGGGGAAAGCTTTACCAAAATAAAAAAAAAGAATAACACCAAATTACGGGTAAGACACATGTTAAAATTCAGCGCTAAAAGCTTTGACCAGCAATTGTTCCAAATAACTCCTATTTCGTGTACATATATTTGAATTATTTGTGTTTTGTATACTCGATTTAATTAACTATTTTAAATGTCTAAGCGTAACAAGGCTAATATCGCCAACATTTGTATCTTGTTACTGAATCGTTATTTTTTAATGTAATTGTATACATATAGTTTTATATTATGTTTTACTTCATGTTTATATTAAAAATCAAATATCTGAAAACTAATTCCTCCTGATTAAAGTATAGTTCATATGACCTATGACAATAATGCTTTTAGCACAGGAATGGTTTTGCTTTATAAGTTAAGTCTTTAGTTAATGTGAATGCTGTTGAGAAATGATGTACGTCTGTATAATTCTTAAGTAACATTTAAATTATATCTAACATTAAACTGTACCGTATATACATCATCTCAAATGTTGATGAGATTTGTATTTTCGAAAGTAATCATTGATATAAAGAGCACATATTTTCTATAAGCTAATTAGGAATATTCCGTATTTTATTTTAGCATCGCTTAAACACTGAGTTGTTGCCAGATGGCATCACAAATGAACTGGGGGAAGTTATCAGCATCCTCCGAGAAGAAGCAAAGAACGCACTCCCAACCAGTAACCTCCCAGCTATCTATTTAGCTGCCTTTTTTTGCTTTGGAGCATCAAACTCAACAAGACCAGATATACCCTCAAATGCAACAATTCAGGAATATTCCAACTGGGCTAAAGAGCCGTCCTCAGAATTTGAAGTAAGTAATTTGTTGTTAAACTTGTTATAACCTATTTGATTACGCATGAGATTCTTTCTCATGATGATTAAAACAGTATTAATGAAAATAAGTAAAAATTATCATATTGATTTATGTTAGATTATAATAGTAAAACTAGTTATTATAATAATAATTAGAGTTTATACTCACACGATGCTGCATACAATTTTTTAGTGAATACTTTGAATCAGAAATAATAACAGCCCATTCGCCGGGCAAATAATAGTAGAAAAATACAATATTAAAAAAGGAATATATTAAACTTCGACGTTTCTATCTCAAACAGAGATCATTATCAATAATAATAAAGTGATTACATAACAACACATAACATTTATAACTATAAATAATTATATAAATGTTTGGTCCTGTCATTTAATCACATTTTTATTTTTATAATGAGATCAAAACATTTTTGTTTAATCAATAATTTTTTACCTCTTACATTTTTCTACTACACTATTATATATATAAAATCAATCTTTCTATTTGTGAAATGTCTTTTTACGTGTTTAAACTAATATTGTAAAAGATCATAAGGGTAATTTTGTAAATTATATAAAATATTAAACGTATAGTATATATGTTATCAAACAAATCGTTAAACGATATTATAACTATTTACATACTGACAAGGTATTTGAAAGATATAAATGAAACAGCTTAATACTATGTTATTATTACTGAGTTATACAAAAAGTTTAAACTACAACTATTTTCTTCAATAAAAACTTTGCAACGCGTTGATTATAAAATAGTAAAATATTAAATCTCAACTTTAATCAATATATATAGTTGAAACCATAGAGTAATACATAGAGTATTGACTCTTATTGATTTCATATGCATTGCGTTGTAAATCTTCGTCATTATAA
>JAYRBW010040881.1:0-11674 GCA_036023295.1 Invenusta paracnida
CTCTTTCCTAACTCCCAGTATCTAGTGTCTCTCTCTTTCCTAACTCCCAGTATCTAGTGTCTCTCTCTTTCCTAACTCCCAGTATCTAGTGTCTCTCTCTTTCCTAACTGTCAGTGTCTCTCTAGTGTCTCTATAGTGTATTTATCTATGTCTCTATCTCCCCCCTCTGTATCTCTTCCCTAACTGTCTCTATCTTTCTATCTCTCTCTTTCTATTCGTGTCTCCTCGCACAGGGCAAGTGTGAGCTAGAAGACGGTGTGGAATTCCCCCTCATCACTGAGAGCGTCGATCGAGCTCTGAACTGGAACCAAAGTTGCGGTGGCATCCGTCACCTCAAGGTAGCCGTGCTCTGGTGGCGCCGCCTTCAGATGACCTCAGTCCGTCCCGACCCGCCTCTGCGTATCGATCTGTCTGTGGATGAGGTAGCGCGTCACTTCCAAACGTCGGGAGCGGGAAGGTCGCCATCATCCGGCGTCACCATTCAGGACTGTCTCGAGGTCTGTACATCGGCGTTCCTTTGTCGAAATAGTTAATGTCTTTCATAGAATACAATCAATTTCTTACCGTTAGTAATTTGTGCCAATTTTCATTGGCAAAAATGTTTTTCATCATTCCACAAACTGAACATTTGAATGGCTATTTTCTTTTTCTTCAATATTGAACGAAATTTTAGCAAAAATTGAACGAAATTTAAAAAAAAACGGCATGTATTATTGTAATCGCTTTACTCGGTGTATTATTTTAGAATTTGAATTAATCATTATATTTTTTAATTTTTGTGCATATAAAGTTAGCGTTATGAACATGGGCCAATAGGCAACAAGAGCTAATAGTCAACAAGGACTAATATGCAACAAGGACCAATAGGCAACAAGGGTCAATAGGCAACAAGGACCAATATGCAACAAGGGCCAATAGGCAACAAGGGTCAATAAGCAACAAGGACCAATAGGCAACAAGGGCAAATGGGCAACAAAGACTAATATGCAACAAGGGTCAATAGGCAACAAAGACTAATATGCAACAAGGGTCAATTGGCAACAAAGACTAGTATGCAACAAGGGTCAATTGGCAGCAAGGGCCAATATGCAACAGGGATCAATAGGCAACAAGGGCTAATATGCAACAAGGGTCAATAGGCAACAATGGCTAATATGCAACAAGGGTCAATAGGCAACAAGGGCCAATGGGCAACGAAGACTAATATGCAACAAGGGTCAATAGGCAACAATGGCTAATATGCAACAAGGGTCAATAGGCAACAATGGCTAATATGCAACAAGGGTCAATAGGCAACGAGTTAAATCTGGCAATACTTTGAGAGATTGTTGTATCAAATTGCATACAACTACAGTTAACAAGTTGGGTATATTGATTTTGTGAATTTTTATCAATTTTATGTTCCTTTATAACAGCGTTATGTTTAAATGTTTCTTTGGAATGTACCCCACTACCTATTTAGAGCACAGACTTAATAAATTAACATTGTACACATTGACTTGGTATTTACTTCACACGCCGAGGTTCGTGTTACAAGTCAGTTGGTCAGGGAATGTGTATGTTGTGATTTCCATTGCAGGCCTACATGACTGACGAGAAGCTGGGCCAGGAAGATGCCTGGCGGTGTCCCACTTGTCGACGACCGCAACAGGCCACTGTGAAGACCCGTCTGCATCGTACACCCGACCTTCTCATAGTCCAACTCAAACGGTTTCGCCAATCCAGCTCGTCCAACGCCTCTGGCGCGACTGCCAAAGGCGCCAATAGTCCTCTCCCAATAGCTGGTCCTGGGCCGAACAGAGGCGGACAGGGTGGTACCCGATCTGTCAACAATAAGCTGGAAATAATGGTGGAGTTCCCTGTGGAAGGGCTTGACGTGAGGCCTTATATGGTCGACTCAAATGATCCGCATAATGGTAGGAATAGTATCTGCTGTCTCATTTTATAAAGTAGTTCGTTGGAGGTGATTTTACATAGATTTTATAGCTATACGTATTTATCTGTATTCTACTACTGACGCCTTCTATCAGTAGTATACTATTCAATAGCTTGATTATCGTCATATTCTCCCCACAGACGACTCCACGTATGATCTTGTTGGAGTCTGCAACCACTATGGCACTCTCAGTGAAGGCCACTATGTTGCCCTATGTAAGAGTTCAGTCGATGGTCGCTGGCGCGTCTTCAATGATGACAAGGTCGACCCCATTGCGGCCAAACATGTGAGTGCCTGCCTGCCTGCCCGTTTTAGAGCGAGAATTAGCCTCCCTATCGATTAGTAAGTTACACATGAAGACGACCATCTTAAGTTACAGCTTGAGATGATACATAATAGTACATTCTAGACGACTATTATGACTCATTGAAATTCAGTGTGTGAGCGTCGGTCACCTCTAGACGTAGACATTTAAAACGATTTTATTAATTATTAATACGATATTATCTTGCGAGCGATACTTAGAAGTCATTTAAATATGTCTGAAAATCCCCCTTTTTTATGACCAGGTTGTACAAGAGCACGCCTACATTCTGTTCTATCAACGTCGGTCCTCCCTTCCTCTTCATCCACGGCAAACGGGCCTGAACCACTGGAGCTACGCCAGTCTCCTCTCACCAGTGCAGGCCCCCGTTTCCCGTGAAGGGAGCAACAACAACAGCAGCAGCAGCAGTGGTCATCGCCCACTCACGCGACCTGACGCTCCCAAGTCGGACCCACTGCGCCGGAAACAGCATATCGATCGAGGCAGCGGAGCCGGGGTGGGCACACTGCCAAGAACTGCCTTTGATGTGCCCTCCTACGCAGCCTACAACAGCACTGAGCTTCCTGCTTCCCCACCACCGACTCTCATGGTGAGTTCATCTTATTCTCTCCCCTTGGCCTGTTTTAAAAATATTATTTTAAATACAATAATTACGAGTTTATGGTTTCTACTACTACTACCTCAGTATAAGTAGTGTGCTTGGTATTACTTGTATATTTTGTATGTTTAGAAGAACGACAGTCCGCCCAGCGACGATTACGAGTCTTCCGAAGAGGAGGACGGCAGTGACCCCTACGAACACGAGACGCCGGATGCCCGAGCCTACCATGGCAACCGCCGTCATCTAGCGCCTAGCAACGCCGTCGTCTACTGCAATTCCACTCCTGTCCTGGAGCAGCGTCAACGTCCGCAAATTGTCCACTCGGAGCGCCGATACCCGCCGCCTCTCGCCGGTCCCAACAGCAGCCACCATCACCAGCACTACCGACGGGACGAGCCTTTCTATCATCAGCAGCAGCATCACCATGGTCATCCTCCTCCGCCTCCTACGCACCACCACCAGGCCAATCACCACCTCTACCACCACCACCACCCAGGGCAGCAGCAGCAACAGCAACATCGAGGAATGCCTCTGGTCTACTCGAGCGATGCGGGTGTCATCCTCAAGACGCGCAAGTCCACGATCCACGTCCCCAGCGTCTCCCCGGCTCGGCCTGAACAGGCCAACCGCCCCATTGGTCGCTATGTGAACGGCCAGCGGGGGCTGTACTCCCTCGACTGATGCCCCCGCCACATACACCAACTGTCCATGCTTCGCATATCCGTCTTCCCCCCTGCAGCGTTTTCTCCCACACTTAATTTCCCGGTTCAATAAAGCGCAGACCCTATTTCAAGATCACACACGGCCACTACACCGATTAAGGAGAGAGAGAGAGGCCCTATTTTGACCTTGTGTAAAAAGTATAATTTTGCCAGTTAAGCTTTAGTTTTCTTAAGAGAGAATACCTACATGAGCTTTGCATTTGTTTCGTTTTGTCTGAAAAAAGTAAATATGGAACTCGCGTTTGTTTAAAAGTCCGTCGCGCAGAAGTTATTGCACAAATCGATCGCGACTCAACAAGTCTTGAAGTGGACTCTTTTTTCGAGTGTTTTTCCCATTTCCTCACGAGAGTCTACGTTTATTATTGTTATTATTATTATTATTATTATTATTCCGTTACTTCGTGATATCTATCTACATTATTATACTATATTATAATGTTTTTTTGCCATTTGTTTAATCATTATTTTGTTTTCCAATTCGTTGAGAGGTGATTCCGTTAATTCTTTGTTTCGGCTAAATTCGAAGCCTGATTGTTGACGACTCATGATGCTCCAATAACAGCATTCCACCTTTCCACGGGCCTCCATACAAGTCCTAGACTCCCTACAGATGTGCTTCTTTCCAGAATGTAATTTCAGGCGTATTGCCTGTTGCAGCTCAAATTCGTACGCTGTGTTAGTTAGTGGTCAAACATGTTGCTAAATGAATGAATGAATGAATCAACATAATTCCATGTATGTCTGTCTCTGTCCAATCAGAGGAGAGAAGGAAGATTTTCCATCGTAAAATTGGTCTTTCGAATGCGTTCTAAATGCACCAAATATAGTGTTTTGCTTTGCTTTACCAGTGAGTCGCAAACATGGTAGATATGGTGGATAAACTTCAGCCGATTTCCAAACCTATGACTAATACAATGATTCCTTTCTATGAGTAGCACCTTCGTGCTTGTTATGTTCTTGCATACGATTCTTCTGGTAACGCACTAGGATGGCTGAACTGAAGCCAGCCACACCCCCATTCCTTCCCTTCAATATGAGCTTTAAACACTATTGTGTGCTATTTATTTCACTATCTTTTGGCTGTTTTCTTTTGACAAGCACTTCATTGTCACTTTGTACGTGCAAAACAGCTACGTGATTAGTTTAAAAAAGAATAGATTAAGCTCAAAGAGTAAGTTTGGAGATTGTACCTACATACATGTACATATTAATACAACTAGCTATGAAGGTATGCTGTTTTCATGCACTGCTTTTATTGTTAAATACATGATCCACTATGTTTTACCGTTGCCTTTCTTGCGAACAACTATGTTATACCTCTAAACACGTTCCATTTTGAGCATCATAAAATTTGATCAATTTCTTGTTGTATTTAATTAGTAATAATCTGATGCCGTGTATTTTTAATGATTCATTTGAAATTATTAGATTTTACTTTATCATACTACTGCTTATTCGTAAGTAGTCGAAAATATAACCATAGAATTATTGAAATATACTTAATAAATATTTGTATTTCTTTGAGCCACCGCTGTGATAAAATCGAACGCGACAATTTATCATATACATATATTTCCATTTTTTATTGTGATTATAAAGCTTCCAAAGATTCCTTCGATACTTTTCCTTTTTAGCACATCCTTCTTACTCTACATACCTTGCTTCAATCCTTGCTGAAGCAAAGTATACTCTACCTGATCCACCACCACCCAAAAAAATAACCTATTTTCTTTTCACACTATATCCACGCGACTTATTGAAGTTCAAAGTCGCAGATTTATATTATTTTAACATATTTTTTGCACATATCCAAACCCATTATATCCATTGGTGGTATTTTGGACTTATTATTATAATATTACCTCCAGCTTTTGCTGTGCTTTTAGCGTTTAAACTTCAAATGTCTAATAATGGATATTATTAACTAAACAACACCAGGACTGTACCAGGCAAAGTTTCGATTTGAAATAAATGTTTTTACGATTGTTGGAGACTATTCATTCCCGTGTATTTCTTCATTTCCGCCACACATTCAGCCAAAGATTACTCGTTAGTAGTATGTCGTGTATATTATCCATTAATAATGCATGTATCTCCTTTAATACAAATAATCAAAACCATGCATTCACACTTTAACTTCCAATATTAACAACAACATCTCTGTGTTTAATGGGATAACGTAGGCAGCAGCCATCTTAAAGCGGTTGCAAGAGTCATTCGGTGTTTAATGAAAACTTGCATTCATAATTTTAAAATGAGACAGTCACAGCACTTTCTCATTTCCCTCCCAGTCGACGTTCTAAGTGTAAATGGCATTCTTTTGTCTGAGCAGAGTCCTACGATTGATTGTGTAATAAAACAAAGACCTTAGCAACTAGACGGAACACGTTAGAGTAAAGTGTAACCAGCATTCAACCAAAAAAGCAGAAAGCTGTCCAATCAGGTGTTAGAAGGGAATCAAGTCAATTAAAGAGCGTTCACATTAACGCCTTCGATTATTTTACCGCTGTAAAAAATGGTATATATTGAAAGATTGCTCTTATTTCTTATCGGTAAAACAGGAATTATTCTGTGCCACCGATTTAATAATTCTGAAATCCCTTTCAATTCTTCTAAAGCATTCTGTTTACCAAAACTAAAGACGTTTAATTATACTACCTAGACTAGACACGATAATAGAAAGAGAGTCAAAATATATGTAATTCTTCGATTGATATCTCAGCCAATCAAAATCGACTATAACTATGGAAATTTGGTAGGCAAGAGGATGCGTACATAAACTATAAGGCAAAACTATGCATACTTTTTATAAAATCGCGGTCATCGACAAACTTTTTTATTATTTAAGTTATATTCCTATAAATTACATATGTTATAGCTGACATTCTGACGCACATGTCTATAATTTTACTTTTCATATCAGCATTTTATATCAGGTACATTTTCCCGTTTGAAAACCGACCGTTTATACTATGAAAGATTGTAAATTTATTTATTTTGCCTACAAAACAAAAAATCTATTCGAAACCGAAATTACAGATATTTCGGCGCGTGTCTAGTCCATAGATATTGAATCTTAATATATGCAATACTTAAACAATATAATATCTATGATCTAGTCTAGGTAGTATATTTAAACGTCTTTGGATGAAAGCAATTAGGTAAGTACCTACCTACCAGTAAAATTTGTGCTAATTACTCATAAACACTAACTGTACATTTTCATATTATCTTGCATACTATTATTGCATGTTATTTTATGTTGTTTATAAATAAATTTACCTATTCATTATTTCGAAACAAATTATTCATTCTTTAAAAAATAGGTAGGTATCTAGGTATAAAATAATATGATACCTATGAGTAATAATTTGTTTTAAAGATACCTAAGTAATAACATAGAAACAATGAACGCCGTGTCTAAGCTTCCATAGAAACAATGAACGCCGTGTCAAAGCTACCATAGAAACAATGAACGCCGGGTCTAAGCTACAATAGAAATAATGAACGCTGGATCTAAGCTACAATAGAAACAATGAACGCTGTGTCTAAGCTACAATAGAAACAATGAACGCTGTGTCTAAGCTACCATAGAAACAATGAACGCCGGGTCTAAGCTACCATAGAAACAATGAACGCGAGTGGGTTTAATAGAAAAAATACTGTAAATTTATATTTGTAAAAGGTAAGCATTTAAAGAAATACGATATTTTAAAGCCAATATATATTTTATAAGAAAAAAAAGATTTACTGTTTATAAAATAATTCAAAGTTAGATTTTTGTGTTTTGGAAGTTGTTAATCGTTTTTTAAGATTTTGTGGTTAAAAAAAGTAATGTAGTATAAAAGTTACATTTAAGTAGTATAAAAAATATTGGAATAATAAAACGCGGTTATTGTTACGTATATGTAGAGTAGAAAAATAGTAGGCACATTAAATGTATGGTTATTATACTTAAATAAATTTATCAATAATGACATTTGTGAAATTCTTTCACAGTATCTTTCTTTTAAATTCCTAACACGAAATTTATAAAAGATTCGTAATGATGCCTATTATATACATGTCGATTAGGCTCAAAATGTAAAATCGTTAATGAAAATAATTAATTAAAATATAGATAGTAAACAATCACACCTAGTATAAATATCTAACTTAAAATTGACAGGAAAGAATGTTATTCTAAATATTAATATAAATTGATTTTGTAATTTTTTATATAACTGTATTATTCAGCAAATAAACGAGATCAGAGTGGAAAAAGTTTAAGATTCTAAAGAATCTACTATTCTATTAAAGTTACTTATAAGTAATATTGGAATAACAAGAAGAAAAATTAAGTAACTAAAACAGGCTGTCAGCTATCATGTAATTATATGCAAAACGAATTCTTCATAAGAAAATATTATGTACATGTACATATATTAAACCCAAATAAATTGATGAACTAACAAGTCAACTGTACTAACAGGAATAGGTGACTAAATATGTGTATTATCAAGTTTAATCATTCTTAAATAAAAATTACATTTGCCATCATATAAAAAATGAATAATAACATTATACTATATTATTTATGCAATCTTTTGAATTAAATATGAATATATAGTTTAATATGTTCGCAGAGTACTACGTAATATATAAGAAAATATTATTCAGAGCAGGCATTGCAATGCCAAACTCCACTTGGTGCAACACCTGCCTTAAACATACATTTAGAATGATGCCAGAGTGACCCCATCGTCGATTCCTCGACATGTACAAAAGATATCCACCCTGAGACACTTATGCACCATTGGAAGAGGGCACACAGGTGTGGCAGGGAATGCTGAAATCTTTCCTGCTTCTAATCCAATAAGTCACGGAAGTGGTCGCGGGGCTTCATAAAATTAAGCATCACTGGATCTTGCCCATATGCAGTTGCCGTAATGAATGCCAGAGCATATAAATCCCGTAGTCGTAAGAATTGGGTCGAAATTTATTACAAACATTTTCAATTGGTATATTGCGCAGCACGATCTTAAGATGTTTGCGCAATATGATCAGCCATGTATTCACTAATATGTCATAGAGATCATGTGTCGCATGCTTTTAATAACTTGTTCACATTTAGCTTATAATATATATATATATATATTTATATAACAGTTTTGTATTATTAAAACATATATTTGATAAACTTTATGATCTGTTTATGAATATTATTACTGATTAATTTCATAGAAATGTGATTTTTCCATTCTGAGTCAGTGTGAAATAAAAGTGCCATGAATAAATTAGGAAAAATACCCTTTTAAAATTAAAAAGTCCCTTCCCTCTATTTCAAAAGCCTGAATCCACCATGACTGGTGTTAACAGAAAGAGTGTTGGATTTTCAATCAATGATAATATTAAATGTTCTGCGACATCCTCTTTAATTTTAAAATAGAAAAGGTAGTTTGTATTTCCTCAATTAACAAATTGTAAAGCAATACCTTACATCGACATACTCATAATTATATAAATGATGACATTAATAACAATCATTAATTTATATTATATATAAGAGTATACAAAAAAGTTACGAAAAAACATTACAATGAACGAAATCGAAGGCGAAATGCAACAACTAATAAGTTACTTAAACAAAAACATACTATGGACAGAGTTACACCTTTGAGGCGGAGTTACGGGATAAGTATATCCTATTTTGGTGGAGTTACAGGGATGTGGCGGAGTTACGGGTTCGAGATATAGGTCCATGTTTAAAGGAATTATTCTAGAAACGGACACACAAAAACCTATCAAAACGCATACATTATGTATAAACACATTCCAAATTAAATTTACATGGAGGGTGTTTGTCTGAATTCTAAATTTACGAATGAAGTATTCCAATGTAACTTTGTTTAATAGAATTGAGTGATGACTTTATTGTGAAAGTAGCTCAAATCTTCTTTATCAATTGTACTATACTAACTAAAACCTGTTAAGTCATAATATCCAAAATTTGATTCGTTAAAAAAATTGCTTCTATGGTTTTGCCAGATATTAGGAACTCCACAGCCCCGCCTTCGGGTAATACTGTACGTTTTACATAAGGAAATTTATATTGAAGTTGACTGCAATTAATGACTGGTGTGGGACAGAGACTTGACAGATTACTATGGGTTTGATATACACACACTTCTAATTCACTAATATCGAAGCGATGCTTAAAGTACAGTACATAAGAGTTGGGATGAGGTAGTAACAATCCCTCAAAGGGTCGCATCTGAAGTGGGTAGATAGTGTCATAGGATAATCGTAAGGGGTATTCTGGGATTAGAACGTCGTTCGTAAATTTGTAATCGATTTCACTAAAAAAAAAGTCGACATCTAACCCACAGGAATCGAAACGCGAATAACTTTCGCAAGAAATCCCCAATTTCCAGTGCTGATTTACATCCTCTGTGTCTCGAAATACCATTTTGTTACCTTTATCCTTAGCAAGTCGCTCTAATAGTTGACGAACGCGGGGTTTCTCCGATGAAAGAATTCGAAAGTCAAGGTCGTCGTCGTAAGGTATCATACCGTGATGTCGCCATGAGCCAATAACACATCCAGAATCAATATAAAATTGGAGTTTAGCATCCGCGAAAGCTTGTTTGATTGTGGTAAGAGCCTTTTTAACAAAATGATTGAAATTGCTTCCTTTATTCAATTTGAAACAAGATTCTTCTATTTGTGGCATTATTGACATACCTTGTTTATCATAAAATATTTCCTGACATCGGAGTGAGATGTTGGTGTACTTAAAAGGTCTATCAAGGGTGAGATAGTAGGGTTCTGTAATGTTTCCAATACTCCAGGAAAGATCAAGGGCTCTGAGAATGTCTTTAAAACATTCAACATATGTCAGATTGATAGGATGCAAAAATTTTGGTCTGGGATTTAAAAATACACTTCTAGAATTTTCTTGATAAATGTAGTACACCGTACAAGTACAATAAATTAAAGAAAAACCAAAAAAAAATTTCATTATATTAATATTTGTCATTAATATATTTGTTGTACACATTAATAATCTCTTGGATACACTGTAAAGATAAAAAGGAATACAGCGCTAGGGTTGACAAGCTTAATGTTTTCTAAAAGGATAAATGAATTCTTTTATATTCAGTGTCAATAACGATTGATAATATTAATTAGACGATGCGGTAGCATCGTCAAGCCAAGAATAAGAGCGTCAGCAATTAGCTTGAGAGATGCTAGTAGATATAGTCATTAATGCTATTGACCAATTTTTTATCGATGATAAATATGGTTAGAATGCAATAAAAGCTCAATTTTGGTATCAGCGTAATCGCCAAGCGCTTAGGAACAAACTGCATTTTATATGAACTTTTAAACGGGTTTCTAAACACTTTTTTAAAAGAGGTAAATTTTGATGAAAAATTGTTTCTTCTTCGTGTTTTTATTATCTAAACAAAAACGACTGCGTCGCAAGAATTAAAGCAAAGAAATGAGCTCCTTAAAATAAAAAAATTGAAAATATTGATGAGATGAAGTACAGCCATTAAAGAAATTGATACAAAAAAGGACGCCAAGATTTAAAAATCAAAATGTTAAAATTATAATGATGATACATTAGTACAGCCATCGAAGAAATTGATATAAACATGGCGCCAATTAGGTATAATTGTCAAAATACTTTCTGTGTATCATCATTATTTTTTTACATTTTGTTTTTTAAATCTTTACGTCCTTTTTTATATCAATTTCTTTAATAGCTGTACTTCATCTCATCAATATCTTTTAAATTTTTTATTTTAATGAGCTCGTTTCTTTGCTTTAATTCTTGCGACGCAGTCGTTTTTGTTTAGCTAATAAACATTTTTTAATTGAAATTGAACCCTTTTAAAAAAGTATCTAGAAACTGTTTCATAAGTTCATATCAGGTTATTTTGTTCCTCAGCGCTTGGCGATTACGCTGATACCAAAAATATGCTTTTTAGTCCATTCTAGCCTGATTTATGAGCCGTCAAAAATAGGCATATTCTCCTTAGCATTAATGACTAGAGCTGCTAGCATCTCTCAAGCTAATCACTGACACTCTTGTTCTTGGCTTG
>JAYRBW010040892.1:0-32572 GCA_036023295.1 Invenusta paracnida
GATACGGCCATTTTACTGATTTCCTATGTTAAAGAATAGGACACATTTCTACGTTTTTGACCCAATTTTCGTGAAAACTGACATTTTAGAGAAAAAAACTATTATAAATATGTTCGAATAGATTTATGCTTAGAGGAGCAAAATGATATGCATAAATCTATTCAAACATATTTATAATAGTTTTTTCTCTCTAAAATGTATGTTTTCACGAAAATTGGGTCAAAAACATAGAAATGTTTTCTATTTATTAACATAGGAAATCAGTAAAATGGCCGTAACTCATGAAAGCTACTCTCTACAGAAGGTTGTCATGCATTTATGAAATCCTTAGTATAAGACCTTTAAAATGATTTATAATAACCTTGGTTGCTCAAACTGGTACCAAAATACTCATTGGCTCAGTGACTACTAATAGATTTTTGATTCACAGCTTTATTTGTTAGATAATATTGCATGATTTTATTTTGTTTTTATGCATTGGACTATATTTATTCTCAGTTTGTATTGAAGTTTGAATTTTCATTGAATATTATTACCTAAATTGCAATTTTTGGTATTTGTGTTTTTAGAAGAAGCCGAAGGTATGTATGATATGCGCATTCTCAGACTGACACACAAGATAATTTTGTTGATTTGGAGTTTTCTATGCTTACACTGACAACGCCCCCAAATGTCCTAAACACCATTTGGTCTTCCTACTCCCCGTTCCCACTGCTTTAAATCCTCTAATTAAATTTGACACTGGTGTGGTGTATTAAAGTTAAAATGTCCACTGTTTGAAAGTAATTTTGTAGTTAATTAAAAACTACCGGTAATTAAAACTGTAAATAAGTCATAGCTGTTTAAATGGACACATCTCTTGTATTATACACTGTTGCTTTTCTTTAAAAACATTTGATTTTAATTTTAATGTAGACCGTTTTCAACAATTATATATCCACTTTTTTAATTTTACATTAACAATATTTTATGTTATCAATTTCTAAATTATAACAGCCCCTTAAAAGTTTTTTTGGTCAGTCAGATAATTTGTTCAATTTTGTATTATGTTTAATAATATATTTAAAAATATACTGCGTAATTTTCAATTCATAAGGATGTAATCTAACAAAAATAATTGCAAATGAAAAGGTTATATTATTATTTTATGTTTAATTTTATTTAAATATATAGATGCAACTTCTATAACCATTTATTATAAATGTAAGAAATTTTGTGTTATTTATTAATATCTAGATCATGGATATTTAGATGCTATTAGTTTATCCAGAAGTCTATGATCTAGATGTAGAAATAATTTCTAATTTTTGTTTTCAAAATTATGCGCTATTTTTAATAGCTTAGGCAATAGGAATTAATAATTGAGATTAAGATATTGAACAGCAACTTGTTTTAAGGTAACTGAATAATTCATCATAAGAAATTATCAAAGTATTAAACAATTTTAAACATATTTTTATAAAAAACAGGCACATTCTTGTTGCCAAAGTATACTAGTTTAAGGCGTTATGGAATTAATACAGCATTATTACGGCGTTATTTGAATTTTTGACTGACTAAGGCATTTAATAATCATACATTTGTTTTTTTAATATTACCTATGCGCTTTTTTCAAATAAATAATCTTTTAATTTTGTTTTCTTATATTATTTATACGTTAGTTGACAGTATGATATATTTTATATTATAGTTGTATTTCAATAGAACATTTCAGTTGCTTTGTTAGGCACATGATCTGTTGTGCAACAAACAAAACCTTCTTTTTTTCAATTAGATTTCATAATATTATCATTGAGATTGCTTATATATTTTATGCTTATATAAACCCCCTGGCAAACTGTTGACTAGATTATTTTGAAGCATTTGAAAGTATGCATATTTTTAGTGTTTTCTCATTGGATTGAAATTATTGTACTTCATCTATTTGTTATTTTGAAATGACACTTTAATATACGCGTACTATACATTATATAAACAATTATTCCATATTTTGATTTTAAAATTTAAATACATTTCGCAGGAACTACTTGAATATCGGATTGAATATGAATAATATAGTTACTTAAAGTAATCCCTGACATTTCGCTTATTTAGTTTATATACCTAACATTTAGTTTTGAAAGTTGTATATTTAGATTGTTTTTGTTATTTAGTTATGGTCTGCAGATTATGCTTACTTTAATTTAGGCAGCTTTGCAAACCTATAAATTTCCATTTGTTTTTTGCACAAATTAAAATTTTTTTAAATGAATATTGATATCTGTATTTTTGTATAACTTAAAATTTCATCCAATCACAAGCTTTGCACAACTTTTATTTAGGGGGTCAAACACAATGTTTCGTCAATTTAAATACCCTACATATCTGTTGTGTTTAAATGCAAGTTTCTAAGTTAACGTTGGTATACACAAAAAATGCATTTCTTAGTTCACACGGAATAAAAGTAGTAATGGTAATGTTAATTTATATTCATCTTACCTTTAAATTTTATTTACCTATCATTTTCGTGAGATATTTTTAGTTTAAATAAGACGTCATTTCTTTTCTTTTGCTTCATCATTATTCATAATCTTTCTGAATAACTAACACAATATAAAACACATATGCTGATATGTTTTGCGGAAATGTCGCATAACACTTATGAAAGTAAAAATAATATGTTTTATAATTATTTATGAAAACCGGATCCTGGCAATAAATTACAATGATTATAATCATCATATGATATTTAATATTAGAATGTGTGATAATGTTTCATGTGTATAAAAAAGTACATTCTATTTACAGGAAATGCGTTTCTTATAAAAACGTATATAGAATTGAAATTTAAAGTAGTTTTTTTACAAGAACATTGAACTATTTATTTATTTTCATATGGGCGTTAAAAAGTAGTAATGGCGTTAATGATGCATACTATAAATTTATTAACACATCTTATTATTCATGTGATTTTGCTTTTTGGTTTTTTTTAGTTTTGAATAATACTAAAGTATCATTTTGATCGTATACCTCTCGCTTAAATATACAAACAATACGTCAACATAGTCATGACATAACCGATTTTAGACATTCGATGTACATTTTCAGTCAGTGTTTTTAATCGTATGTGCAATTATTCTATGAGTTTTTTATGCGTATCATTTTGAGTACTCGTCTATACTCGGTTACTTTGGTTAATCGAGTATAATATGGTTACTCTTCTATAGTAGTATTACATAAAAATATGAATATAAATTTATTTAACATTAAAATATAATTTAACTAAATTACATAGTTTTTGTTAATTAATCTTTAATCTTAGTTTTAATTCAATCTGCTTTTCATAATTACAAAAACTCGCGTAGTTTTAAACAATTTTGAATTATTATCGAGTTGCCAATTTGCAGAATCAGCTCTTATTAATGGTCCAATTCGGGAAAAGGCTCTACCGCAGTCTATTTTGGGAGAAAACTTTTGGAAGCGTAAGCAAACTCCAGAGGATCTTGAATTGGAACGGAGCTCTGTCCATTTTAAAGGTGAGAATATTTCTAAACTATAGAAAATATATGAAACACACCTAGTTGCTTCGTGCTCAAATACATTGTGTATCAAAACAAAAACTCCAACATCGCTAAAATGAAAGCCAAGAAACGATCTCAAAGTTGATGTTGACCAATATAAAAAAAATTATAATTATGTTGGAGATTTACGTAGTTCTGCCACTGATGACATAATAGATATTAAAAAGACGTGAATAGTATATCGTGCTTAAATATATGAAAATAGTGTTATAATTATACATGATTAATATTAAATGAAAATGTATACTTTAATAATGTAATGCGAGTAGATTTTACAGTTTTTCTGTAGTGTATTAATTAGTTTTTAATTAGTATTTAGTATATTTTTAGTAAATATTTAGTAGTATTTTTAATTAGTATTAGTATTAATTAGTTTTTCTGCATGTATTAATAATTATTTATAAATATTGATTTATGCATAATTGACCATGTTAGTTTTCTCACTTCAGAAAAAAACATCATTTTTAGCTTAATAAGTTTTAATGATAGTTTTTGTTTTTGCTTGACTATAAAACTCAATTACAATATCTTCCTATAATACGTGAATATAAATACCTACACCATGTAAACTGGCATTGCTACAATGCGTTTTTAACGTTTTTTTGCAATGAATTGCTTCTCAATTTTAAAATATTATTATAGTAGTATTATATGTATATACAGCTCTGGTCAATGTAGAAAGTGTTTAAAAATACCTGTTGAAGTCTTCTTCAAAGAAGTAGTATTAATGTAAAGAACATTTTTAAAGAAACAAATCCGTTAAAATATAGACGTATTATCTAGAATTTGTATTTTTAAGCATTCTATATTATATGTAATTGATTCAAATGTTTATGTCGCTTTTATTTTCAGAAGTTTTAAAGGAGTCTAAAAAGATTGAATCCAAAGCTGAAGAACTGATTGCTCGCTGGGAAAACTCTTTGATGAAGTCATGATTATCAAGAAATATTTTTATTTTGTTTTTATTTTACATACACGCTGTTTACCCGTATGCATATACATATCTCTAGTGTGTGTAGCCCAGAAATGTTCATTTCGAGTGTAATGATGTTTAACCTGTGATCGCCGGAAACTGGTTCAAAAAAGACCTCAGACTATGATTAGTTTTATAAAATAATGTTTACTGTGCTAATCATTTAAGCATTTTTTCAGAGCGTAACATTGTGCGTACTAAAAAAAATCTATTTAGAAACTTTTATTACTTACTGATAATTTCTGGGATAATTTTTGACACCCTTTCTGATAATTGATTGTTGTATAAGAGATATCGTTGTTAGTTAAATTGAAATAATTTTGTATTAATGTATCATTCGACTAATTTGACATAACTTTTTTTATTTTTATATATTACATCCACATATGTAGTTAGAGTTGCTCAATAGATTTAGCTCTGTCAATTAAAATTTTGATTTCATATTTGCAAATTATTCTTTGTGGTAATTTTCTTTATTCAGATATTTTCTTCTAACTTACCAAGTAATAGGGGAGCGATAATTTTTTTTCTAAAATATTTAATTATTGATTCGAGACATACACATAATTACCTCGTAATATACCTGTGCCTGCTCTTAGATTTCGTCTATACTGGCCAGTACTGTACTATGACACAATTACAAATATTGTCAGGCTTTACCAGCTTTCTGTTTTTTTTATATTTTAGCGAAACACTTTTTTTCCAAAAACCATTTATCATCATTAATGAAGTTGCAATCACTATTGTGAATAACTAACAAACGAATAATTAGTGTTAATTTTTTACAGACATTTCTCAGGATATGTATTTATATATATTTTTCAAATGCCTAAATATGGAAAATACAAATAATAAATATTTATTAGATTATACTTTTTGCACCTGAAAATGAAATAGTTTTTTCCTGACATAATGTAATATTTTTGAAATAGTGCGGAAACATGAAATATTTCGAAACAGGTGATTTAATATCGAAATATTTTTGGGGTCAAATTTCACCTCTTTCCGGCAAGGACTTTGTAAAAAAAATTTCCGGTGATCACGGGTTAATGTGCTTCAGAGTACATTAAACTCTATAGCATAGATTAATGATTATACAAAGAGTGTTCACTCTTATCGATTTCATATACATCGCGCTGTATATCGTCGTATATAAAAAATCGTTTTATTTTAATAAATGGGTAGGAAAAAAGTAGTATTAAATATTTTCATTAAATTAATTTCAAGAACAACTATATATATTCATACAATTTCAACATATGTACGTTGTCTATATAATGAATAATTTCTTGCCTGTATATCTCAAACTGTTTTACTACATACACGATTTAATCGCTCTCAGTTCTTAAAACTATGTTTTGTATAAGCTTTTAGATATAGGTAAATAGTAGTATTGAACTGCATGCAGAATTTAAAAGAGTGAACACTCTATGCTCTATAGCTGCTTCCAATTAGGTGTACTGTTTATTATTGGAGTCTAGAAATTATTCAATTTGATTTTTTTTTTCAAAAATAGTATTTTTATTATAAGCGGAAGAAACTGTTTTCTACTGCTTTTAATGTATTAATTTACTATAGATAATATTTTTGTTCAAGTATAGGGCCGACTTTATCTCTAGACAATTTAGATTATACTATCCTAAACCTTTCGGGAGGATTTATAGCATATGTATATTGTACGTGTACATTTTGGGTTGTTTTTATGGTTTTAAATGATCTTTAGTGTTATAGACATTTTATGCAATATTCCTGCTTATTGTACACGGAGAGTTCATTTAATATTATGGGCATATTTTAAAATGTTAACTCTTGCTCATCTCTTATACAATAATGGATTAATTATTCACCTGTATAAAGTTTGTTATTTTATGTTTACATCATGTAATTTATGTATATGTAAATATATAAATTGTTTAAGTCATTATTTTTTTGTTTAAATAATATTTGTCTGCATGATACAATTGAACATTTATTTTATTATACCTATTGTATTGCATCTGTATTTGCATTGTAGATGTACATATTGTACATATAAAAAGGTATTCATTGTGTTACTTATCGCTGCGGAGAAATACATATATAAGAAGATTATCGTAAATTTCTTGAGCTTTGCTATTATAATCATTGGGTGTAGTCCAATACGCCATCACAATATTATAGTAAAATATATTAAAATGATAAATTATAGAAATTTATATCAATCATTATATATTTAATTAAAAAATCTAAATGAAAGTGATTATAGAGAAATGTCCAGAATATGCCTATACTATATAATATGCGCGTTTGTCTTATGAATAGTGTAAATAATATTGCCATAATTTAACAACTTTTAATACGTACGATTAAGCTCATGTATATGTTTATGTATATTTCAAAAGTTTTTGTAAACAAAATAGACCACTGTCTTTCACTTTTAAGTGTTAAAAAATTCGACAGTCTATAGTCTATGATTTTAAATTAATTGTTATCTTATTCTTCAATTCCTGTGTCTCAACGTTAATAACATACATACTAAATCAAATATTTACAATTTTAAAAATCAGGTTTCTACCCTTTCAACTTCTTTGTGTTATTCTAACCGATAAGAAAAGAGCATGACTTATTCACCTTTACCGACAAATCTTTATAAACCGAATGGTTTGTGAATCTTATCCCACCGATCAAACATGATATTTCAATGTTTTTGCCAGTCTTTCGCATAAAATAGGGGTCACCTAGTTATCTATAAATAGTTTTAATTGAGAATGAATTTAAAGGGTAGGTTGACTAAACAGGTTCATAATAAATATCCGAAGTGTTGCAATAGACAACTTTATTCACCAGCTAAGCCACGTAACTGGGTCAAGTTCCACGCATCTGACAGACTTTATTCCAATTTGCAATTATAAAATATGAAACGACAGAGGTAGGTTACACGAAGAAATAAATTAATGGTCCATTAAAATCCAGTTTTACAAGTTTGGCTTACAACAAATTTTTCATTGATAACATTTTTGCGTTTTATGTTAATATTTACTCATCTGTTTCTATTTACGATATTTATAAAGAAATTGGACACAGCATTACATATAAGTAGAATAATTAAATATTTAAAATTTTTGCATAAAAATAAACATTTTATAAATTTTATAACAGTCTAAATATGTAAACTACTATAGATATCTTATAAAATAATTTCAAAATGTACATAAGTATCTTTAATTATTTTCTGAAAAACTAAATATAAACATTTTACTTTATAATCTATAATTATAAAAAGATGCTTACAAATGTCGTTTTTGTCTATATAAATGTTCTCTGTATTTTTATTGAATATTTTGTATAAGGCTAGGCGATGTAACAATCAATATCTAATTAACTAAATATTCGTTGACTGTTTAGTCATGACTTTAAATAACTGGCTAGTAAATTTCCAATAAAATAATTTGTGCCCTTTGTAAAAGCAATCTATCTGTAATAATGATAATATTATACATATACCAATCGGTAATATTTAACAAATAAATAAAATTTCTTATAGAACAAATTTACCTTCTCAAAGCATATTTTTCGAGACATACTCTTATTCAATCGCAAAAGTAAAATTGTCTTTCATTTTATTAAAAAACTAATAGAGTTTCTGATTATCATTTCAGATAAAATATGTTTGAAGTTTTGAAGTTTTATTCCCTACTGGAAGATTTCGGTCAAAAGAGTTGTCGGGTTGTTTGCTATTAAAATATATGCACAATAATTTGTACTTACGGAACAAACATTTTTAGAGAATGTTGTTTAATATATATATTATGACTGAGGTCAAACATTTATTTTAATGTAATTCATGATTAAGAAAATAATTTTTGAAAATATTATAACAAACTAACACAATAAAATCAAACATTTAATATATACGTTATATTTTAAAATGATAAAATTACTTTTATATTATTTCATATTTAATAGTTTTAAAATCTTTAAATATATAAAAATAGTGAAAAAAATATTAAAAATGAATAGAAGTGGAAAATTATTTTTTCATGTTATACAAAATTGATTCAATAATTAATATACACACAATTACGTTAGTTTGAATTACGTATATTTTCGCACGCTTTAAGATTATATATAACTTGGCAAAATAATCCACATAAAGCAATTTTTAAGTAGAAATTCTAGAGCTTTCTCAAAAGGAGATCTCGTCCAAAATATGAAGCATTTTACTTTAATATGTGTGTATCTAAACTAAAACACGGAGGCGAAAGTTGAAACAGGGCCTATCAAGTGACAAATTTGTTACAGTTAAAAGAATGTTTTCCTTTGACCAGGGAACGTGCAAAACGTGGATAGGGTTCAAAAGTCAGCCGCACCACCACAAATTGCTTATAATTGATTTTGTATATTATAAGCTTGTTTCATACGTAGAAATATATTCTGTATTCTATTTTTTATAAAGCTAAAAATAAATGTAAGAATAAACAAATTATTTATAAGACAGACACTTTATAATTAGACTACTATTGTTAATGGATTATTTCAAATACAGGTACCTACAGAAGCAATAATTGCTATAAATATATCTGCAAAGTAATATCAGTAAAGAAAGTTGTAATAATTTTTTTACTTACGAAATAGATATAAATTATAAACAATTACAAACATTTAATATAGATTTTTTGGTTTCAATTAAACGTTGTGTGCGAATTTTATATTTAGCACATAAGTAGTTGTATAGGACAACATTTCATTGTAAGTCGTTTTTTATTATAAAAATTTACAAAGCTTTTTGTCACGGAAATTTTATTGACAATTTATAAGTTGATTTTATAAATGACTTACAATGAGAAAGAAGTAAGAATGCTTATTGTATGGGCATACACATAAGAATATTTACATGTTTTATGATACATTATAAATTTATATTTTAATACACTTCTTCATCAGACATGATTTGTTAAACTTTAAACACATTAATTAATTATATTGATTAATTTATCTGATTTCAAGCTTACCCCACTATTAGAAATTATACAGAATATTTAGTTGGTGTCAAAAACATTGTGTCATGATGTATACATTTTTATTGCATGGTATAAGTCAGCTTTCTCAACATATATCTTATTCTATATTAAACAATTAAATAGAGCTATTCCTCAGCATAATTATAACCGCAATTAAAGAATATTATATACAACCCCCTGTATAATCTGTGTGCAATATATAAAGCCTTTATTATACTTTTTACATAATTATACCAACACATGTTCAAATTTTTAACTATTATGTATAATTATTTCACCAGATAAAATATTATAATTGTGTATAATACTTCACTAATAAATAATATAATGAATAAATTGTGTCCTAATAAAATAATACTAATTTCATGTTTTAATACATCAGATTTATTTATCATAGTTTTTCTATATTTTTATTCTTGGCAATTTTTGTTTAATACTTTTTATGCATTTAATATCTACTTTAATATTTTAATTTACTTAATATAAAATACATAATCAACAGATTATACATATTTTCAATTACTTTTAAAAAATTAATGACTTATTATTATTGAATATCATTGATTTTTAAATGCTCATTATTGTAAATATTATATAATATTAAACAATGAATATAATATTGTCAATATTACTGATAATTCATTTAATAGATTATTATTTTTAAATTTTATGTAAACAATAATTACTTAAAGTAGTATTGTATACAAGTATTTTTTAACATAATGTTGTTATCTCGTATAGAGACCACTTAAGGAGAAATTTGTACTTTTATTAAAATATATTTATTTAAAAATATAAAATGGAAATAAAATAAAATAAGCGCAAGAATTAATATATAGTTAGCGGTACCTAATAATATATATATAGTTAGCACTTAATATAGTGTAAAATATATTCATCGTATTTTTACGAACCTTTCAGTTAAGCAATTTAATAGTCCAGATTGTAGATAGGATAAATACTAATCCAGGAAGTTCAATTTAGACACTGTCAGGAGACCTTTAAATACATAATCTAGTATAAGTTTATTAGTCCCCAATCCTGCATGATCCGTGCAGGAATATTAGCAGGATATTGCATAAAAATATAAAATGTAGATTTCCTGGCAGAGATTTTATCAGAATCTAGCTAAATTTTGTCCTGAATAATCCTGCAATTTTCCCGCGCAGAAAAATTTCAGGATGTCTTGTGAAAATAAGAATTTATTAAAAGTGATTAAAACATTTTCTGTATCATTTTATTGCATCAATAAAAACGTTGATATGGAATGTGAAATAATTGTGATATGAGCGACGTAATATTGTCCTATATTAAGATGCCCATTAAAATAAGAAATATGTTTATTTTTGTAATATTGTGCAATATCATTTATATGATGTAATTTAAAAATAAATTATGAATTTTTAAATTATTTACAGTTCATTCAAGAGTTACAATAAGTATGCATTTTTCATGAACATTTATTTAATTGACTATTTGTTTGTTATACTAAGCACAGAATACAGTTAACAAACAAATGTGCGTGATAGTTATATTGTAATTAAACTCTATATAAATTACACTAAACATTTGCTTAAGTCGTTTAGTCGTTAAGAATTGACTAACTTTTCAATTTCATTTTTCGAGTCTCCGTGTGTTACGATTATATTATATTTGATAGGATAGTATTATTGTTGTTCAGTGTCCACAATTGATGTTAATTCTTCATTGATCTTCCGCATTTAGTATACTAAACTTAGTAAAAATTACAATGACAATGTCAGTATAAAATAAGTTATATAAGCCAGAGCAAAATTGTATAATGTTATCAAAGTGTAATTGACATTATTGTAAGTAATATATTGAAAAAAATAGTATTTATTTTATTTGTCAGTTTGAAATAATGTGGATAGAATTTATGTGTATATGGATTTATTTGGAACAAATTAAGATTTTCTGAATTGATAAAGTTTTTATTTTATTTTATTTTGTAAAATTTTACCTTTTCAAACAATGCCTTTATAATTGTACATTAAAATTTGTGTAAGCATTATTTAATAAATTATTTTTAAATTGGAGATATAAATGAGAAATATGAAGTTTGATTCCTATCACTATTCTTCTGAGATATAGTGTAGCTTATTAGATAAATAGCGCTCTGTTATATCGGCAATTATAAGTGTGTTAATATGAAGTAATCAAAAAAACACAATTTTAATTATTTATTTATTTATAAATTTAAATAAAAATATGATTTATTATAGTTGTGTAACATGTGTTTCTATTTCAGTAAAATTATGGTGGATCCTTAATTTAAGAAATTAATAGCCACAATATTCTACTAGATTCTTGCTCTAGGATCTCCACAGGATTTCAGAAGGATGATTGGATCGTCTCAGCGTGGTTTTCCGCCCGGTATTCTGCAGGATTTTGACAATAAACTAGTCTTTTATTCTTGTGCCAGACGTCAGTTTATAACACAACTGGGTGTTGCCCGAAAAAAGTATTGAGCTAGTTTTGTAGTGCTTGCTTAGAAAATTTTTATATGCTTATTGCTGTATCCCAAATCGATTAAGTAGATATTACCTATACTCATTGAAACATTGTTGCAAGTTACGTTGAACAGTATTGAACTTTGTTAATAAACAATGATGGAGGTGTAAAATGGATCGATCAATGTTTAATACTGTATATAGGTTGGTATTGTGTTTTTTCTTGAACTTTAACTAAAAACTAACACAAACATGCATTTGAATGACTAACAATATACCATTTTAATTTATAGAACAATAGTGTAATCTAATACTATGAATGTTGTTGTAGATTTAATAGGTTGTCAACTGTACCATATAATAGTAAACACCTAATTACTTCACATATACAACGCGTAATCTTCCAAATCATGGTTCAAAATTGCAATTTCATGTTAAAAGCTTGTAATGCCATAGTTCAAGATATTATTAGATTTAATATGATGAGTATACAACACATAAAAATCCTTATAATTTCTTCTAAGAAATTACAATTTATTTTTAAATATTTTTTTACTATATCTTAATAAGATCTAATTAAGATTAACAAGAAATTATAATTAATACTAAGAATAGTAAAAACTTAAAGTGACTTATAATTATAATAAGTTTCTTACCACTGGCAAGTTCTCCTGATATTATGTAATGGCGGGGAGGGGTCGTACGCTTGGCTGTTTATTTGGCGTTTACACTGGTTATACGAGGCTCATTTATATTTCTTATAGAATTTACAACTGTGCAATATACATTTATTGGAGTATATAGGTATGCAAAAATGTATAAGTAAATTGTAAATAAAATAAAATAAAATAAATAAAATATGAAAAACGATGATAGAAACGTTCCATTGTAATTTCCATACCACACATTAGTTGAAATGATATAATATTTTCCATGTTTATTTCTCATTCAAAGATAACACGTTCTATAAATAAGAGGTCCAGCATTGCATATAAAAGTAACATCATGATATAGAAGTGCGTTCTCTTAGAATATTTGGAATACAATTTTTAAATGGTGAGAGAGTTCTTAGAAAATGCATTCTAGGCAGATAACTTTTAACAGTAGGTATACTATGATTTAGTCAGAAGCTTGTAGTTGCTGGAAGTGTCACGCCCGGATACCCGGGTACCATTTAAATGATACCAGATTCAATCGAATAGGACTTTTAATTTATGTTTCAACATTACATAAATTTTTATATATTTCTGGTATTTATTTAGAAAATCTTAAAATAGAAAATATAACAAGTTTACTCTTTTTGACAATTAAGGCTTATGAAAATATATTTTACCAACAAAATTTGTGGCTTCAAATAACACAAAAAAATTAATATGACAATCAAAATATGACATTCATATGGTGTATTCATCTTTACCTTAAAATTCTATCACATAATATATTCACCTTTATTTTAAAATTCTATCAAATTTGACAATGATTAGACATGTTAAACACATAAAAACTATAATTCTAAATAGGAAAGGTCGGATTATAATAAAATGATTCCTTATAAATGTGAAATATAATTGGTAAACAAGCTATGTCTTGTAAATTGCTCTTTCGATGAACTTGTCAATATAATATTTTGTTAGACTGTCTACACGATATCTATTTTTAACCAACTATTCTTAGCTCATTCCCAAAGTATTATCAACAGAGAGAATAAAAACTGAAGGTTAAATTAATCCCCTGAAAAGGTCATGTTGTGAAAAGTACATCATGGTTTGTTATAATAATCTTTTAACCATATTTGCATGTCAAATACATCAAATATGAGTCAATAATGTGGGTGGGGTGGACATATTCAGTTTGTTTCATGAGACGAATGTCAAATCGCTACATAAACATTAAACTAAGGTTGGTTAAAAAACTATGTACTCTCGAAAGAGATGTTAAATCGTTGGAAAGAATAACATTTTGATTGGCGACAGGAATGAGCATTTAGAATAAAATTAATCATTAAACGAGTGACAATTGCTTGGCTCCCTCTCCTGTTTCTCTGTTATGCAACAATAATAATGCTATAATTCGCAATATAATAATTACAGTATGTGTTTACATTAGCTTTAGATCTGCATTTCACTTCGATATTTTAAATATAGATCATTTATGTTACTTGATAATATTTAAAAAATAAATATTACAAATATAAAAATCTATTTTGTCACCCACTATTACTGTCTTGTAAGAGACATAATAATAAAATTAATCTATATTTCAGAAAAATTTGAAAAATAATTACGTGGCGAATGATATGATATGAAATATGATACAAAATATGTCATTATATATGAAAATATTGTAGTATATGTTTATATTTTGTTTATGATCATCCATATAAAATTGTTATAATTTTAAATAATATTTATCTTCAAACATGCTCTACATGTTATTGGTTGTTGAGCGAGCTCATAACCAGTGGAAGACAAATATAACTGGTTTATCTATACACATATTTATTCTTGTGAATTGTAGGCGTATCTGGTATATAAATATGAATTAGGAGGAAACCACGAACACAACTTCAAGGATAAAGAATAAAATCGCAGCACAATAATAAATAGTTATATAAGTTACACGAAATATACAATAATAAAAATTCGCAGATCGGAATAAATTATGGTGAATTCTTTTATCCGTTCGACCGGGAACAACTTCCACGAAGCCGCTACAACGCATGTCCTCCATCCCAATTACTCCTGGCTCCAAGTGTCCTCTGGAAGCCTCTCCAAAGCCAGCGGCAGTCACACCCCAGTAAGCATAGGCTCAGGTGCGCCCTCTCTTGCATCCATCAATACCGCCCGCTCGGCACCGGCAGCAAACTTGATCCTTAACAACGGTTATCAGGGCTGTCGTCGTGGTCACCAATTCCGTCGATCACTTCCAACTAGCGGCTCTTACTCATCAAAATCCTTTCACGCCTTTTCCTCACCTCATTCTTCCTATTCTTCAACCGTCAGTACCTCCCCAGTCCAGGTGAAGGGGATGGAGACCTTCTATATTCAGGTCGAGGCGCCAACCGGTGCACTCTATTTTTCCAACAATCGTCCAATGGGTTTGGCAGCTGCAGCTTCCATGTCTGATGGGGCAACTATAGAGAAGCCCCTACTCAAGACTTGGAGAGAGATTTCAGGAGAACTTCCACTGATCACAGCGTCATCCACAGTGGGGAAGGATGAAACAA
Source organism: Invenusta paracnida (assembly GCA_036023295.1). NCBI lineage: Eukaryota > Metazoa > Platyhelminthes > Proseriata > Coelogynoporidae > Invenusta > Invenusta paracnida. The sequence goes on from JAYRBW010040892.1 coordinate 15,231, forward strand.
ATGCCGAGGGCTCTATGGAGTACGCCTTCTGTAAGATACACGTGCTGTTGGTGGCCATTCAGATCGCTGTAGGTGCAACTATGACCGGATTATCTGTCTTCCTTCACTCAATATCCCCTTCGCTTATGATCCAGGACTGCCCATTTTGGGCATCGGCGCCGGTAAGAGAAGTCCTTGTTTAACATATTTATCAGATTTGTTCTAGTTTTAGTTATTATCTTTTAAAGAAAAAAAATTACTATTGTTTAACTTAAATGTTGAACGCTGAAAAAGAATTTAATAATAATTACAACTGCTATAAAAAACGCAGTACGTAAGAAAACAGGAAAAGAGACAACATTTATTCACAACAGTTTTAATTAAATAATCAAAGGTATTATTACTTCAAGAGGTAAATTTCAATACATTTATGTAGCAATATACATTATCGTTTGACATTTTAAAATTACATAAGACAATGCGATTCGTGTTTGAAATTGGTTTGAAATTTTTTAAATGGTATTCTAAATTGTTTTGTTCTTTTTTAATTTTCTTACAGCTTCTTATAACTGGGATTTTGGGTCTATATTTTTGCCTTCCAAGAACTTACATTGACAACTGTTCAAAAATGACCAAATTTATGCGGGTGAGTTCATGTATGTATTTCCATTGTATTAATATTGTAAAGTCTATTTTCACTTATAATTGTTTGAGTAATTTTAAATACACAGGAAAATTCATATAAAATAAAATATTATAGTATCGTATATTTACAGCAATATTGACAGAACGTAAATGATTACAGGGTTTGTACATTTAATTAGACAGTTAATAACACGTATGATCCGCGTTCGGGGAAATTTGTTTAGTGTAACTTGGGGCAACATTTTTCGCCTTGTGATATGAGTCAATTAGAATATGGTAGATGTTTGTGCCTCATCAGAATTTTAGTAGATACTTAGTACTAATAGTTTTTGTCTCTATTCAGTGTTTGTAAATGTGTGCTGGTGGGTAATTCAAAGGCTATTTGTTCTATATAGTAGAGCCTTGTATTACATTGGAGTTGATTTCGAAGATAGGAGAATAAATTTCCATTTTAATCTTTATTAGATCAAAATATATCAAAGTTTTATAGGTACACTAATCATATATAAAATATGTTAAGACGACGTATCAGCATTTGAAATTTTTAGTTTTTCATTATAGTAGCTAGTCTAAATAATTTTAATACTTCAAATTCCGAGAGAATTTCTGCACTTTTCTTAATTTCAGAATCGTATTACACATTTTTTGTCATGTTTGACAAAAAATATATTTATAATCATATAATGATTACATATTCAATAACTGAAAAAGTAATGTTACTTTAGAAATATATTAATTACTGGTACATACATAATATGTAGTCAATCAACAAATTACAAACTACATTTTCATTTCTTCTTTACGTTAATTTCAATCTTTATAGATAGATGGATTATTTTAAAATACCTAATTAAAATCTAGTTAAAATTAAAATGTTGTATAAATTGAAGAAAATAAATCTAATTTCTTTTCGGTTTGTAAATATAATTTTATTAACATTACATCATTTATTTACTTCATTTAATTATCCTTGCATATTTCGATCTTTCGTGTTTCGATTTTCTTATCTCAATTCACTCAACTCTTTTCCCCCTCATCTCCCCTAACAGATCTTAAGTTGCCTTCTCAGCTTGAGCTGCATCATTCTAGGTATCGCAGCGAGCATCTTCTCAGGTCGTCATGGAAACTGGATCTCCGTACACACGGAGGTCTGTCCCCAGCGCCTTCCCAACGGTCTCGTCTCCGGCCTTCTCATCCCGTGTTGCCATAGCTCCTCGCCAGAGAACCTCCTTCAACAACTCAACGAAACATCACGAAGAAGAGAAAGAACCACTCCCAGCTCGGCTGCTATTCAACTCCCCTCTTGCACCTGCTACCAGCCAAACGAGAAGGCCACGGGGGGCTTGAATCCAGTCGCGAAATATGAAAGCATTGACTGCTACTATCTATTTTCGGCCCTCAAAGACTACCTCATACTGCAGTGTTCTTTGTTGGGGTTAGGGGCTGCGGTGTCGCTCTGGATGCTGATCATCCTGATCCGATGGAATCGAGTTAGCTTAGAGAAACATTCAGAAAACAGTGAATATCAGTCCCCTTGTTCGTCATAAAGAAAATTCTGATTTGGAACTGCTGTAAAAGAATCTTTTAAAAATAGCCCTCTTCCTTCCTGAATTCTGATTAATGAATTGTACATAGGTTGAATTTTTATCTATATTAATTATTTGTTTCAGTTATAAAACTGACCAAAAGCTAAACATATATTATAGCTGTACATAGGTTGAATTTTTATCTATATTAATTATTTGTTTCAGTTATAAAACTGACCGAAAAGCTAAACAATATTATAGCAAGCTAATTATAAAGAATAACAGACTAATAATATGTTTATACAAAATAGATTAAAACTAATTCGAACACAGTTTTCAAAGATCCTTCTGTCAATAAATATAATAAAAGCTTCATGCTTGTAATATTTTTAAAAATACACACTATTGTCAATGGTGAGTTTATAATGTAAGATGGTCCTTGAAATGTAAATAAATATATAATGACTATTATAATTAGAAGAAATAAGAATAATATCGGCGCTTTTGGATCAGTCTTATAGTATATTTTGTTATTATTTGTAAATGTGTTTAAACTTATAAAATAAATATAATAATATTCTATATACTTCAATAGAAAAATATTAATATTATTATACATTATATACAATGTTTATAATAATTATCCAGACTTATCATAAATATACATTTTTTTTTTTTTTTTATCAATATTAAGAACTACCAATGTATGTATATCTGTGGTTTTAAAATATATTTTTAATATAGATATATTTAAAAAGCTTTTTATTTTTAATTAAAACGAAGTTTTTTGGTACTTATTTAAGAAACTCTAAATATGCCGAGAGATATATTTATAATAATTTTATGTATGCTTCCTATAACAACTTTACATAGTATATATTCAATAGAAGAAATAGGAAAATGTTATACATTAAATTACAATGCTTTCCCATATACATATATAGTCATAAATGAAAGCTATCACCCTATATATATATTTGTATATCAAATATAGTAATAGCATTACTATCATACCATATACAGCGAAGGATCGTATGATGTCACATAAATATAAAGGAACTTATCTGTGCATACAATAATTAATCGTTACTCTGTATTTAGAATTAAATATTTACATGCATGTGAAATCACATTAAAATATTTCAATTGTAACGAAAAACACATAGTAAGATTTAGCACAGTGCCTATATGTGCACAAATATAAAGCTAAATCCTTTTATTAAAATTGATTCAACGATTTAATATGAATATTTCTATTCATATTTTGATGATGACTTTTTCATAATTTATATAATATATATAGTTTTAGAAAATAGTTACTCCAAGAAAATGCTATTGATAATTTCATATGCATATTTAAAGTTTATTTAAAGCGTATATCTACACACATATGCAACCCCTTTTTCATTTTAATTCATTTCTTCATTTACAAAAATTAACACAATTAAAACAGTTAAAAGATATAGAATTTCTGGCATTGATTTTAAACTATATATATAATTGTTAAAAGTGCGAAGTCCACGAAACTAGTTATTTATTCTAACAAAAGGGAAATAATTACCGCTATTAATGAAAACAAATACGACACTACAGCAGGGCAAGAAAAAGTGGATCCATATGCGATGCCAGTTGAGTCACTTGTCAATATGACCCATGTAAAATGTGACAGGTGAATTATTTCTCACTTCTGAGATCGGGCAGCTGCTGTCCCAAAATATATTATCCCCTTAGCATGGACGCTTTGTCCGAAAGTGGGATTTAAAGTACCACCACGTGTTGTAGGCGTGAAATGTCATTTTTTGTTAATGTCAGTAGACCAAATTGAACTTTTAATAGAACAAATTGGTACAATCCTCTTGAGCAATAAAATACAATCAAATAAAACGATTTGGAAGATTTTATAAGAATGCCAATAAAACTAATAATAAACAAAAAATAAAATTTGGAATGAAAAATTGTTTCAAATATTGGTACAAATAAAGGCAAATTATTATTTGTTTAGGGATTTCGTGTTAATACTATTGTATTAAATTTTAATGTTTTGAAACCGAAAAGCTATACAAATAATCCAGGAATTGCTATGAGAAATTAATTAAAACATCCAAGCCATTTAATGGAAACTTAAGACAAAAATAAACACTTTTATCATAAACGTTAAATTAAACAGACAATATGATTTTATTGTTGTTAGCCATATAATATTAAACAGGATAATAGATAAATAAATAAATTGAACACTCTATTTTGTATAAAATAGTACATAGCAAGAGCTCTCGTATATCTTTATCAATTACTACCCTACCAGCTACGGAGCCGAATCGACGATGACGATACTAACAATAGCAATTGATAAAGATATACTAAAGCTCTTGCTGTGTACTATTTTATGCCTAATAAAATGTTAGATTTATGTATTTACCATTTATCTATTATCTATTATCTTGCTTAAACACAGAACATTAAAGTACAATTTTAATTTTATCAACATACAGGCGATTTTTATTAAAGTTTTATAAAATAGAACTACAAATTAAGCCAATGCACATATTGCAGTAATAGTAAGAGTTTAAAATCCTATAAGTCTCATTTTTGTGAATTTATTGATACACATAATTGAATTTGTTGTCATTCCTGAATAATTAAGCATATTATAGTGGGAAAAAATTTAGAAATTCAGAATATTAGGAAAATAAGTATTTTATGAGTTGTAGGAGATATATAAACACATAAGACAATATTAGATTTAAGCATATTTATACAAATATCTACAGCGCTTACTTTCATGCTTTTCTAAAACAACACCAAGCATGAACGAAGTGGAGAAGCTTGCCAATGAAAAACTGGACAGACGCGACCTCATGAATAAAAACAAAAGTGCGGCGACTTCTTTAATTTTAGATAACTATACTTGCAATATACTACATATACTAAATACTATTTACCTGCTGCTTGCAATATTTCTCGGAGCGAATAATTAATTAATGTGTAGCGCGAGTTGAAGGCATTTCTTACGCAGCATGAAACTATGTGGTGTTTTTCTTGCCTTTTGATATAGCGTTTTGGTGGAGATTTTTTCTGGCCAGTGGATATTGTAAACCGCCCTAAGTAGTTTGGAATGGCAGCCATCGAGCTCCTTCTCCATCGATGCAGCGAGCATCCACATGTCTGCGTTATGTTGCGGGACGGCTTCAACGAGTGATATAAATAGTCGGGATCTCAGTGTTTCTGTCAGTGTTGGAGACTAAAAAACTGGTTTTAATCGCCTCATGATTTGCCACGCTTGTCCACGTTGTTTTTTTTTAAATCGTATTTGCATTTAGGTACTTATCCGCTGAGGTAAATGAATTTAGTGCAGTGTGGCATAGTAACTTTCCCACCGGTTGCGATATCTGGGCATGTAATTTCTGTGTAGAGATTTGCTGGAACAGTTAGGATTTCAGTTTTCATTGCATTAATTTGAAATCCTACTAATGCAGCGACTCTGACCAAGTTGTTAAGCATACTCTGTGCTGCTAGTAGCGGCGGAGAGAGCAGTGTGAGGTCGTCGGAAAATCCTAGCAGTGCTATTGATTCTTTTAGAAAGCGTCTGCTTCTTGTAGTTGATATCCATTCTTATCAGTTGATATAGGCAGTGTGTAAAATCCAATCTAGAAGTCAGACAAAGAGAAAAGGTGTGAGGGTGTTACCTTGAAGGACTCCTGATGTTTTCGTCAATTTTATTTTTTTGTTATTCCTCTTAAAGGTCGAAAGCCATTTTTTTCTTTGCGAAGGAATTTATTCAATATCGGCATGACACACTTTAGTAAGATGTTCCCGTTTTTTTATAAATTGCGACAAATTGAGATAAATACCATTCTGATGGAGGACGTTGGCCTTCTAGGACTTCATTTATTACTTTTAAAATTCCTGAGGCAACAGTTGGAATTCTTAGTGCTTTGAGCAGTACATTGTCCAGGCTAGTCACTTTACCACTTGGGGATTCATGAGCAGCTTTTATTAATTCGTCCAAAGTGATAAGGTGGATGTTGAAGTCATTGAATGATGAAAAAAGAGTGGTCTCTGGAAGTTTCATATCGATTTCTTGGGGCGGAGGAGCCTTTACTATGTCAGCGAAAAAATTGAGAAAAGTTTTCTTGGAGTTCCTGTGGGTTTTTTCTGCTTACGTTATGAACCGACTTTTTTCTGTCAGTTATTGTGTTGACTACCTCCCGATGAAGCGTGTGCCACGAACTGAGTTTTGAGAGATATCAGCAAGTATGTTGTCCAGTATTTAAGTTGCTCTACATATCAGTGAAAGTGTTCGTGAGTTCAAATTTAGTTTTATCCGCTTCTATTTGCTTGCCACTTATGCGGAGTATTTCTAATTTAGTTCTGGCGGCTGCAACTTGGGTGTCTGCTTCGCATATGATTTTTTCCTGATAGTTTGAGCTACGTTTTTGCTATAGATTTTTCCCTGCGAGATGGCAGTATACGTAGTTGTATTTGTTGAGTCTTGAACTGAATGCAGGACATTGGTAAATGCTTTTGTAAACTTTTCTTTGATGATAATGTTTTGGGGGCTTCTGAAGTGTCGTTGAGGTTTTTAGGATCTTTAAATCGCAGTAAAGTAATTTGTGATCGGTTTTCAAACAGAGTAGCAGAATTCATTTTCAATTTGTAATTCTTGACTGTTCATTTGTCTTAATTAAAATGTGATCTAGCTGAGCGAGTCTACGAGACATTTTGATTTTGCAATTTTATTACGCTTTGGTCGCTTTGGGCTGATGAAGGCTACCAAATAGTATTTTAATTTTTGAAAAAATTAACTTATTCATTCAAGTTAATTCCCGCTTAAAATGATTTTTCAAATAAACGATGAAAATATATATTTAGTTTTTATTATTTATAACTAAATTTAAGATTGTTGCGACGAATAAGGTTAGAATACTTTAATTTCCTCCTGAAGGTCTTAATGATTGTAAAGAAAAATATTGAATCACTCGAAAGATGTGTTTCGATAAAAAGTTTTTGAATTTTTAATATTATAACACGATCTGAAACTATTAATTTACTACTTTGTAAATAATCTTAGGGTCAGCTCTCAGCTAGGCTATTTATGTCAATATAATAAAACAATGTATTAAATCCCGTCTCCAGCACCTTTATTTCTACGCTATTGTCAATGCTCCCCTTTTATAAATGTTGAACAGTGTTCTAATAACATTAAATTAATAATTTAACTTATGTAGACCTAAAAATTATTCAATAGGTATACATATAACACAGATAAATACTATAAAAGAATATAAAAGTTTAAATTCAATTAATGGAAAATTAGTCTTTTATATACTACTTCTAAGTAATACAAAGTTTAAATAAAAATATCTAATAAATATTTAATATTTTTAATTATATTTTTAATGATTTGGATACAAATGTTAACCCGTGACGCTTTTAGTGTTTTAGAAATGTTAAATTAAATGTGATACATCATTTTATATAGACGAAAATATAATAACTTAAGTTTAGCTTCGATTTATTAATAAACAAGAGTTTTTAAAATAACAAATAATATACTTTTGTTAAAATATCAAAATTTTACTATAATTACTATATTGTCCACAAGCGAGCTTTTTATAGTGTTAATTGTCATATAATATTAAAGTTGGTACTCCCTCAAATGTATATTATATTCATTAGCTCAAATGGCGAGTGGAACATGTCTTATCCATTTCAAAGTAAAATGATGCATATTTTGGAGGAATAATAATCGACAGTCAGTTACTAATTTTATTATTTATCATATTAGTTAATCCGGACAATAATCCAAGTGTCATCAATGATAGTTACAAGAAAATACAAAAATAATACATAATATAGTATTTAAAAAGTTATAATAAGTGATGCTTCACTATTACAAAAAGATAAAATTCATATTATGTGTGAGAAACTATTATTAATTATTAACTTTTCTATTTATTTATTATTTAATGTAATTTCAAAGAATACAATGAACTTTCTTTACACTGTGCAATAATTTTGTTTACTTGAAGAATAATTAATATATAATGATTCAATGATTGCATCGTAAAAAGTTAATTGTTTTGGCAAAATAAAAATAAGTTAAAAGTGTATAATATAATTGATAAATTGCTCTATGTGCTCACATCTTATAGAAATGAAATTTAAATCTTAATTCTTTTTATGTGCAATACAGCTTTAATTATTTTATACCAAACATTAAAATAAAAAATACTGAAAACAATTTTTAATAATTACTCTGCACAAAAGTATTATATGTATATATACATACGGTTTTATTTGATATACCTACTGACATAAGTAAAACTTTGCTTTAATAAATAGGATCATAAGAGGCGTAAAATTAAAGCTAGACTTTATTCCAAAATAATAAAATCGAATAAATGTACAATAGCGTATGTGTATGTGTGCTATGTATGTGATATAAATTTAGAATAATAACCACTGTAGAAGGGAAATTGTCCATCTCCGTAATGTTGAGGCATATCAACAAACGATTTAAATTATAAAATAACCTGTTATGTTGATCAAAGCCGCACATAACAATCACATCTAAGTAAAATTAAAGCAAGATTATTGGTTCGAATACCTTTGCTTAACAGCGCTAAATAACTTGGTATAGATAAGAAATATATTAATACATATTGCAGAACATACGCTAGAATTTTTTCTGATTCCCATAAGTATTTCATTATTTTTTGTCTGCTGTATTCCTATGATTTTAATTAAAAACATAATATTCATTTCAATTCATTTTAATTAAACATTGACTTTTGACTTCTATTTATTTCATTTACTTACATTGATTGCACTTGGAATTTTTGTCAATAGAAAATAGTTTTTGAATTAATTTAAAATTAAATCGTTTTTGAAAATTAATTTGAATTAATTTTATGTATTGGTATAAGACTAAGGGTGGAATGCGAAAACCGTCCTAACTAAATTAGGAGCTCCTAAACAGTTTGTAAGGATGACCTTGAAATATTTATTTATTTATTCATTTTAAAATTAAATAATTATTAATGTTTTTAAATACTTTATGTTTTCAAAATGGAAAATGCACAAATTTTGCAATGGTTGAAGGAGCTCCTAATATTTGAGGAGCACCTAACTTTTAAAGAAATGTTTTTCAATGATTGGAGGAGGTACGGTTTTCGCAATTACGGTTCGCAACTTTCGTCCCAACTTAGTAAGGACGGTACAGTTTTCGCATTCCACCCTAAAACTAAAAGTAGTGTTAGTAATAATAATACTAATAGTATTAAGTACGATTTTTATTAAATTAAATTACTGTTAAGAGTATTTTAAGTATTAATAGGAATTTTAATAACATAAACATTCAATTTTAACATACATAAATTATAAAATATAATTTATTGCCTGTGATGTATACTATGCAGTAGGTACCTATATAGCCTACTATATAGGTTCTATATATATATATACACCTATATCTAAAACTTTGTTCTACTAGTACTACTAGTCTACAACATTGAAATATGCAATATAAAACATACAACAATAATATATTTTGGCTGTTACCTCTGTACACCCTCCATATTTGTTGAAATTTAAAAAGCATTACTATGACGTTGTCACATTTTTACGCCATATCACGTGTGTGTCAAAGAAACATAACATATTTTTTAATAGTTTTTATACATTCATATTAATTTTTCCGTCCCAATTTTATGCCTTCTGGTAGTTATTAATCCATTTCAATAATATAAAAAATATATATTTTATAAAGAGGAACAATTCATTGAACAGCGTAAAATTCAATTATATTAGACATATTAATATATATCAGAATGTAAGATTATGTATATGAAACATTTACAAGCTATACATACATATACGTATAAATATACAAAGCAGGAGCACATTTATAAATGAACGAAGTACAAAGAGCATTCAAGTCTGATAGTTTCTCACCTCCTCCAGAAGAAAATGAAGTCCCATATCGGCCAGCCTCTGTACAACAGCAGAACGCCAAGCAACGAGTCGAGCAAGATCAGCAGCCCAAACCTCACGTTCCCGATCCAGTCGGTTCTGCATATTATCATGATCCTCTTTTCCATTCCTATTGGATGATATCGTCTTCTGGAGTGTCGCTGTGTTAACCTTCTCGTTTACAAGTTGCAGAGCCACCTCACTCTCCACTCTCGTCTGGCGAATCGATATAAGAAGATCCTGACAAGAATTCATCAATGTCGCAGCAGCTGTATCACAGGATGGAGTTACGTTAGAATTCTGGTAGATATTCTCATTTCCTTGAAGTGGGTGCGAAATCTCTTGAGGTCGATCATCAATAGTCTCACTTAAAGTGGAAGTATAAGATCCAGTTGACACATTGACAAGATTCTTCAACTGTTTAATTAGCTGCACTTGCTGGTTAATTAGGCGATCTTTTTTGGCCAGTTGACTTTTAAGAATTTTGATATTCTCGTTAAGTTTTTCCAATTGATCGTTTTCTTCTATCATTACTCAAAACAATGAAATATTAAACTCGTTAATTAAATTCGTATGTTGATTCTAAATTAGCTTTATTTTGAGGTATAAGTATAAATACTTTTACAATCCAATGACTAGCTAATGTATTTTAATCCTCATTTAGTCATAATTTTACACAATTCTAATACAAGTATTAGAGTTAGTTATTTCACAAATAAAACAGTGGCGTGTGCTAGTTTACACTTAAAGTAAGAATTGGAATTAAGTAACCTCCGCGAAATACTATTATTAGTTAATATCAATGTTGACGATGAAGTATTCACAGGCTCTTAGAAACGAATATTTCTATAGAACGCTTAATCCTTGAATCTATTCGTAATGATGACGTCGTCAAATAAAATGTACCAAGTGTTCATTTTCTAATATATGTCTATATAACACATAGCAAGGCAGGTTAATCTGCATAAATTCCAAACTACACCATCGGTGCTTGTTTATATATTATTCTGTAACATACGTTGTAGAGATAAATAAAAGTGGGTCCTTACATGGAGCTAACTGGTGCAAAAAGGACACAACATATGAATAACTTTGATGCCAAAATGTGTTTATCTCTAATAGGTTGCATTATATACAAGTTAAAGTGTATAAACTAAAAAACAACCGATTTGCATACAAAATTCGACAAATATCATGAATGAAATTCAAAACCAAACAAAATTTATTATAGCAAAGCTATTTGAAAATTTATGTAAATGTTTGCTAAATTCTATATTATATATATTTACATTGTATCATTTTAGTACTACAACAACTATTTTTTTTAACACGTTCTATTTCAACATGTTGTAGATTTTATAAATACGGTTGCATACCAATAAATATAATTTGTTATATTTCTTTCAAATGAATATATTAGCAGCCTTAATCCACTTAAAGAGATTACAAACCATTGCAAATAAGCTAACATACCTATTATAGCATTTATTTTTTGACATTATTTATCTTTTAAATAATATTACAACTGCAATCAAGACTACCAGTAATATATATTCATTATAAACAATTATTAATGTATCTTAAATTTTAATTATTAAAAGTATTACTGTGTATAAAATGCATGTCTTAATTAATCTTAAACAGCAATTTAATTTTACTCAAAAGACATTCTTAGATTTGGAAGTAATCAAATTAGTTTTAGACTACTCAATGATAATAGGTATATACTTCATGTGTTAACAATGCCGTAATCTATTTCGGCGACATGGTAGCACAGAGGTAGAGTGTTGGACTGGCGATCCGTGGTCGATGGCGATGGCAGTCTGTGTGAGTGGGTTCGGACCCTATATAATTTCTCCCGTCTCTAGCTGGTAGCTGTGCCAGTATTTAATTTAAATTTAAATAAAAATATACAATATATATATATGTAGAGTCAATTCTAAAAGGAATATTATTTAATTCATTAAAAAGTTAGTTTACGATTTTAATGCATTTTGATAAATAAATATTTTTATCGCACTAACGATACGCATTCTTTCATCCTGTTTTGGTTTTGAGAAGATTCGTCGATGTTTTAAGCCGTGGCGTTAGAAAATGTTCATTTAAATCCAATGCATTTTTTATTTACTTATTGAATAACTATTAAATTTATATATTTAAATGTGACCTATTTTGGTATTGATATTTAAATATTCTTTTACTGATTAACGGTTTAAAACGATTTTAAAAAGCTTATCTTCTAAATCACAGAGATTTTTTCAATATAACTAAATTTTATATTTCTTTTTACAACCCAAGCACAGTTCTGATTATTTTTATCGCCAAATTTATAATAATTCCTAATTTAACCACTATTGGTAAGAATAAAAAGTTAAAAAATTGTATTGTATATTGTATTGTATTGTATTGTATTGTATTGTATTGTATTGTATTGTATTGTATTGTATTGTATTGTATTGTATTGTATTTACAAAACTCAAAATATTGACATGTTGCCATATGGGAACTGTGGGATCTCTAAAGTACATATTGGAAAATCATATGAAAATAAATCAGTCTAGTAATATATATATATATATACATGTATGTACATATGATATTTTACTTTAAATTAACCAATTTCTGTGTTCAAAGCCTTCTAAATACGAGTATTTCAATTACATTTACTCATAAAATATAAATTAATTAAAGTTAATAAAATAAAAATAACAATATTAAGTGTTATTTTTGCAGGATGTCCAACTTTATTGCAAAATTACAATACCACATTACCTATAGCAATGAAGATAAAATTAGAACATATAAAATTACCAAAACAATTCAAATAAAATAATATAAAATAACATGATTAATAAAAGATACATTCATTTTAGTCATTATAACATATTATACATAGACAAATAATATAACATGATTTCTAAATATCTGTAATACTATTTAACAACAACAAATAAGAAAAATATTTGCATTCCATTAATCCATTACAAATATTTTTCATGTGTTTACTTTTCGTGACAACTAATTTTTGTTGGTAATGTGTGAACAATTTTTATTATTGCATTTGTTTCATTTATAATCAAAAGATTTTTTATGAAAAACAATTTCCTTTATTTTCTGTCATGTGGAAGCAAATTAATTAATTTTTTAAATAAATAGTTTTTTGTTAGCTTATGAGATTAAAAATATAGATACCTGCAAAGGTATCGGAAAATATTTGCAATAGAGCAAATTGCACTGAAACTGTCAATATTATAATTCATGATATATATGTACATGGTATATATACTCGTACAACTAAGTTGTAAAATCAGAGATAAAGATCAGTTAAAAATGTGTTCATCTAAAGTCAGTTATTTTAAAATTATGTTTACAAGCATACTAACTAAATAAACTCTGAATCAGTATAACCAACGTTGAAACAATCATTTCATTATTTAAAAATAATAATTGCTCACTGATATTCCAATTTTTTAATGATATTTCATTAAAACAAAAAATATAAAACTATTGCGATATACTTATTAAACAAAAATTGTTAATTATAGGAATTTTGGAACTAAATATTGTCTAAAAAAACAGTAAAAACAGTTTTAACTTCTTACTTAGATAAAAATTGATTGCTATATACATATGTATGCAGATGCTGAATAAATAAAGAATTTGAAATTAATTTATTCAAATTTTTTAATTATTCAAATTTGCTCTTTAGAACCTCAAAATTATTCTAGTTCCAAATATTACAAAGTTATACCAAATAGATACAAAATAGTTTACAGGTAAAATGCTTTAATCTAATGGCCTTAAACGTAATATATTATATTTCTCTTAAATACGTCTACTTACTATTGACAAGAAAGATTTTAAAATAAGGATACACGTTACTAAGATTCATCAAAATATAAAATTGTTTAAAAAGAATAAGATACCTACTAATTTTTATGCTAGTATAATTGTCAATATAGTGTCCATTTTTAGTCTAATTTAATTCTTTTATTTTACGAATTATAAAATAGCAAATATCATTTTTATATAAATGAATTGATTTATGCAATGTATAAATGTATCATTATATACTTTATTCTCAATGATAAATACGTCTAGTAACAATTCTTGTGTGGGGTATAAATATATTTTTTATCTAATCTACATATACTTGTAACAATTATTATTGAATTACATACATATATAGGTATATATGTACCTGTTACATTCTCACAAATCTCAATAATTACATTTAAATACAATTTATCATTAATTATATTGTAAAATTATAATTGTGTAAAGAAAATATACAGGATTGTTGAAATTAGTTTTTAAATTAAATTAAATTAATTTATATATATAATAGCATAATAAAAATGCTCAGCAGAATGGTAGTATGTGAATTAACATATAGAAGTTCAAATAAAGTAAGAAACGGTAAGCAAAGGTATTTTAAATTAAGCCATTAAACATTCTCCATTTTTAATTTATCAGTTTATTTTTAGGCCATATGTACGTACGAACCATGGTTGAAACCTGAGAACCGCTCTCCGTCGGGTTAAAATATCGAGTGTTCCTATTCTTGAACACTTACAACATTTCATTTTAGACTGATTTTAACATCATTTGATAGACATTATTTCCTGGACATATTATTAAGCCATTTCATTTAAAAAAATTTGGCTCCATGTAAGTAAATTCAAAATTATGTTCTCTCATAAGATTTATGTTCTCTCAACATGTCTTGCTCGCAAAATTGGCTAATTAATTAAATGTTTTATTTGGATGAAATTACGCGCACATTAAATGAAACTCATTAAAGTGATTTATTTGGCGATTTTGGCGATATCCTCCCTCATATTATAGCAAATACTATTAAATATAATCTGCTCATTTTTAATCAACTGGATAACAAAATACAACTTCTAACCATCTATCCGAAGAATCTAACCTTTCAGGGTAATTTAATGCTCTACAGAAATCTGGGACACTATTATTCAATAATTACCAAAAAGAGCTACCATCGTAACAAGAAACAAAATCCTCCCAATGATAATAGAAAACCTACACCAACTAATGCTAAATCTCCTATCATCGTAAATATACCAAACAATCAAAACTGAGACCCAAACAAACTTCTCTCGCTCTACGTTCTCAACATTGCATCCCTCGCCAAGCCACACGCTATTGAACATCTCAAAACTGATATCCAAGAACACAGCAGCAATGTAGTAACCCTAACTAAAACACACCTGAAAAGTTTCCATGACTCAAAACATTTTGCTATAAAAGGATACAAGCTCAATAGAAGAGACAAGCTTAAACGCCGATGTGACGGAGTAGCCTGCTACGTCAAAGAAAGCCTCAACTCTGAGATTTGGTCACCTAAATCTGCTAATCCAAATTTTTAAATCCTGTGGGTCAAGATTAAATACGAAAAAAAATCCCTCCTGATTGGTTCTATTTACCATCCACCAAAACCCATCTACCCAGTAGACGAACTTCTTCTCTTCATTGAATCCTGCGTATCAAGCATCAAGCAGGACTCGCCAAGGCCGAAATTATTATAGTAGGTGATGTCAACCAACTTTCAAAAGAAACCCTTATCGAGGTTACCGGATTTATGCCCATTGTGAATCAACCAATACGAGCTTTTAACCACCTAGATCAGATTTTCACATCCACACTCTTCAAATACGTCAATGTCATCGACACAATCCCTAAAAGCGACCACAAAGCAATCATAGCCTCTAATGAAACTTTCAACATTATATCCAGAAAGACAACCATGACAGTTACTTTTAGAACCAGCACCCCCAACAACGAGTTAATTTCGAACGAGAAATGCAAAATTGCAAAATCAAACTCTCCGACACTGAACTACAACCGGCTTTTAACACCTTCTACAGGAAAGTTAACGAAATACTCGATAAATATGTTCCAAAATGCACGATAACAATAGCCTCCAAGGATCCTGATTACATAACCTCAACAATCAAACAACTTTTCTGCAAAAAGAACTATCTTATGCGTAAAGGGAATCTACAGAAAGCTAATGCACTCTCTGAAAAAGTGCGAATAGCCATTATCAACAAGAACAACGTCCATCTCAGAGAAATCCAAATTCGTAACAACCTCCAAAAAGCTTGGTATCGGATAAAAAGCTTATTCCATAAATCCCAAACCACTACTCCTACTACTCTGACAGCAGAAAAGACAAACAATCATTATGCGGAAATTTCTATTTCAGGTTCTATGAAGAACCCCCAAAAAAACTAACTGCGTGTACCGAAAATAGCGATTACTTTTCGAAACAAGATATCTATAAAGCTTTACGCCAACTCAGGAAAACTGCGCTTGGCCCAGATTGTTTACCTTTGTGGTTCCTAAAACTTGCAGCTCTCATCCTAGCCTCTTGAGTATTTGATAAATCTCTCTATAACCACTTCTAAATTACCAATTCAATGGAAACAAGCGTGCATCACACCAAACACCAAAAGTACCTAATACTAACCATCCAGCAGATTACAGACTGATTTCCTCAACCGATATTCTATCACGCCTATCAGAAAAACTCATCATCAAAACTTTCATCCTCCCAGCACTGAAAACCATTTCACCACCACTTGACCTCACGAATCAATAGGCATTTCTACCAACGTCTAGTACCACAGCAGCTTTCATTGCTTTCCTCCCCAAGCTTCAACTGCAAAACAACGTATATAACTTGCTAGTAAACTTTTTCCAAGGGCACGAGCATTGCACAAAATTCAAAGGTAACAAATCTAAATACCTAACCATAAAATCCAGTGTAATAAAAGGATCTGCTATAGGACTTGTAGCCTTAACTATCGTTACCTCCTATTTGAAAACGATCCATAATGAGAACATACAACTGCAATACGCTAACGACACGTACTTAATTATGCTTGGAACAAACTACAAACACAGAAAAGAAGAGCTGGATAACATCAATTGATGGGCAAGCAAAAACAACCTTACCATTAATGAAAATAAATAAGTTGAAATCATTTTCACAAGACCCAACTAAAATGAAAGTACTGGGAACAACCCTCAACTCAAAACTATCATTTAACCCTCATGTTTCGAACATAATTGCATCTTGTTCCAAAATAACCTATACTACCTAAAATCCCTACGATCGAAAGGACTTACCCCCGAAAACCTCCAGAACGTGTTCCAGGCCATGGTCGTACCTAAAATCGTGTATGCCTC
>JAYRBW010040893.1:0-11674 GCA_036023295.1 Invenusta paracnida
TTGCATTACTTAAAAGCACTGTATACTATGTAGACAATTGCGTATAATTTAGTCACATATTTTTATGATGTGTGTTGGAAATTGATTTTGATATATCGTCAGCTGAAAAATGTTTTAAAACCCGCTTTTTTCTAAAAAATAAATCTCTGAAATTTTCAATTAATATCTTAATTTTGCCTTAAATTATCACGGAAAATTATTTCCTATAACGCTGGACACCCTGTGGATTCAAAAATGTTTGAAGGGATGGGGAGAAGGGAAATAAGTCTGAGGTCGTTGATAGTAGGATTGTTAGTTTTATGAACTGAGGAGATAATACTAGTTTTCCATTAGGCTCGAAATTTATTAGAAGCTATAGAACGATTGAAGATGTGACAAAGGGGGCAGCGACGATGTGGGCGGTAGCTTTATAAACTGCTGTAGGTATAGAGTCGATACCGCCTGACTTGGATGGGTTAAGGTTAGATAGTTTGCAGCAGACTTCGCTGATTGTTATAGTATATTTCCAGGTATGAGAAAGGGTCTGAGGTAGAGTTGAGGAATGTTTTTCTGTAGAAACAGATTGGAATTTCTTATTGATACTCTCAACGATAGATTCGACGTAATCGAAGGGCTTACAAAATTGAAATAACGGGTCGGTAGGAGAAGTACCAATAATGGAATTAGAAACTTTTCAAAGATCTTTCGATGATTGAGAGGATTTCTTGATCCAATTTTTTTGGCTTCAGTGATCAGTTGTTTTACTTTGTTCTTCCAATGTTTGTATTCAGAATAATTACGTTTTCTAAAGATGATCCAACGCTTCTGAATAGTGTGTTTCACAACCAGCGTGATCCAAGGTTTGTCAATGCTTGTCATCCGGATAGAATGGGGAGGGATGAGAGAGGTAAAAAGGTCGTTGACGATCTGGTGAAAATACTTACATTTATCACCGGCGTGACTATCGTATTTGTAAAATTTATTCCAGTTGATTTTTGGAAGTGCAAAAATAAAACGATCTATATTGGATTTTCTAAGATCATAAAGCGTTTTTAAGTGAACTGACTGTGGGGAAGAGGAGAAGGTCGGGGACGCGAGGATGGAATTGTGGTCGGAGTTAGATATTGGAGCACCAACGATGACCGAGTACTTGTCGGAGAGATTATTTGATGTCAGAAATACATCTAAAACAGCAGTGCCACGAGTGGGATGAACGACGAGCTAAGTTAATTCGAGGTTGGAGTTGATTAAACAGGTGTTGAATTGATTGGTGTCACCACAGATGATAATGTCAAAGTTAGGAATGGAAGTAAGGATAAGGTCAAAGTTTTCAACAAGGTAGACAGTGATAGAGGAATGGTTAGATGAGATGCAGTCCGGCGAAAGATAAAGGCGGCACAAAATGATGTTAGGTTTGGGCAAGATAAGCCAGGTAGCATCAAAGTATGTATAGGAACATAGGTAGGAGAGAATAATATACAGATATAAGATATACATTATATATGCATATATAAGATAACATATATTGATACATGTAGAAAACATATTATTATAATTCAAGTGTATATTTTGAAGTATATATTTTTATAAGTTTCATGTGTTCTATACAGTATGGTAAATAGGATATAGTCCGGCAGATATATGAATGAATTATACTTTTGATGATACAAATATGAACTTTGATACACTGTAAGAGTACACCCTAAGGAATATTTTTGACTATAGGGCCATCCCATATTTTTCCTATGGCGCCGATGGCGGCCATTTTAAAAATGGCCCCTAATTTGTTATTTTACCCGTAGTTCAAGTTGTAGACCACCTAAGATTATGATTGTGATGGCTAATCCTACATTTTAAAAGATGAGGAATGCGGTGGTACTATTTAAAATATACTGGCAACTACGTAATTACACATTTATTGCATTCCGGGAACAAATTTACTGTCAAAAACAGCATGCATATTATTTGTAAAGTTGTATTTGTAACAGTAACGATAAAAATGTTATAAATATGTTATGCAATTTTTATAGAAATGTTACAGAAACCGGTTTCCAATGCAATGCTAATTGTTAATGAAACACAATCCACCACAATGACAAAGGGCAGAGCATTGAAGTGCTGCCTTCACAGCCATCAGACGAGGGCAGCTCACACATGAATCAAGTCATCTTCTTCATTCCGTTTGCCTTGGATTGCCAGCAGTTTCGGCGTGGTTTCTGATTGTTGACTGTAGGGGGAACCTGTCGAGGTGTGTGTACGGCAAGAGTAGGCCTTGGTACAGGTGTATGCAGGCCTAACGTAGACTTTAAGTAGCCTCTTCGAAGGCATGAAACGAACACCCCGGGGCACGAAAAGATTGATTACACAATTGTACCTATTTTAGATCGCTGAGATAATTTGACAGGCGTGTTTGACATGTATAACAATTACGTTGTATATAATATATAATATATAATATAATTTGTTGAATAAATATTTGTTTAGAACAGTAATATTTGTCAAATTATTATTTCGATCTCAGTATACTATATGTAGAATTATATTTTATTTATAAAACAAATTATCAGCTATTACTTTATTATATTTGTAATTTTTTTATACAATTTTTTTTAAATAAATAATAAAGAAAAAATATACATAAATGCATACAGTGCTGAAGCAATAGCTGTATTATTTCATAATTTTAACAGCATTTTACGTTCAACAATTTCGCAACATTTTTCAGCGTTTGATAAACATTACATTATATACAAAATAGTATAATGAATAAGAAATTAGATATATGTACCTGAAAAGGATGAAAGCGTTGATGTTAATGTTGAAGCCTCTGCAGTAAAAAGATGCCAAACTTTTTATGCCAACGGTATGACTTCCGAAATGCCTTGTACCGAGAATAAAGACCATCTGCGATATCAATTCTGTCCATCTAAACTGTGTACTCATCCAAAGAGGTTACCTTTTGGTAGAACTCCGCCATGACTATGTAGATGACGGTGTCGTTGTACAAGGTCGGCCGCATGCTTTGATGATAATAGATAAACCTGCCTCTTGTCACTGAATCGAACTGCGAGAAGATTTCCCATTCGGCAAAATCGAGTATCCAACCTGCGTGAAAATCAATTTGTAAAAATATTGTGAATGTGTTGCTTCAATTTTTATACAACGTTAAAACAAATACATACATTTATATCCTGAACTTTTGTGTTTTTGCTAACATAAGATTTATATATTTTGTAAGTAATTTAAGTAAGATAATTAAGTAAGATATTATAACAGGGCATATTATTACCTCAAATAAAAAGTTATATTTACTAAAAAAATTAAGATATATGTATTATTCCTTACAGATACAGAGCAAGCAATATAGATCAATTCAATATCGCTATTGTTATTTTTTGCAATTTAAAAAATAAATGTTTGGGTTTTACCTTTAGGTCGTTTGGAATACCATACCGCGAGTGTTCCTTACTGTCCCACAGCATGTTATATTACGTTAAAGGAGGAATTCCTGCAGACGCGTACCTATCGTTGTTCCTGTTGTAGTAGTTATCGACGTTGTATCCGAAATCCGACAAACCAACACAATCCAGCAGGTGAACAACAATTCTTTCGGACTTAGTCACATTCGCGGCACCTGGAATGTCAACTGCCTATTCAGCACTACTTGCTCGACTTGCATAAAACTCGAATTTCACCATGTAGCATTACAAATGAGTCAACGCGAACAACTTCAAACAAAACCGAGCTCTCTTTGACGGGATGTACTGGCAATACTTTGTGCAGCCTCGGAACTTCACTAGGCTCTCATCAATTACGATATCTCTAAAATGATAAAAATATAAATTTACATCACAGAAATTTCAATAAATTAATTTTCATCATTTCGGAAAAAGAGCAAATATAAAATGTATATATATAATAAAACATTATACAAACCACTTACTGATTTGGACAATAAACTTGTTGGAGTTGTTTTTCCCTATCCGAATGAAGGGCTGTACATAACGTTGGCAGTCTTGAACAATATCAGCAAGCAAAGTGACGGAAGCTGAGGCACGTCGAAATCTGCTTGTAGCGGTTCCTCGGAATTATTTCATCATGACGGAATAAATCAGAAGTGTGTAAAATTGAGCGAGACCAGTACACATTCAATTCAGGTTTGACACAAATTCCCATGTATAAGGTTATTGCAAACCACTTCTTCATATCAGCAACATCGAAACTTCTCTCCATCGAATCATATGAGTTTCCCTTTGATTTTGAAATACTTTGTTTCCTTTCTCATTTATGCAGTCTACTAAAAAAAGCTAAATGTTGTCCGATATCATGAGATTAACAAAATCATTCTCTGTAAGAAATTCATCAATATGTGACAAAAAGCCCAAAGAGTCAGGAAAAGGATCCGGGCGGTGGTCATCCCCAGGTTGAACAAGTTTCCAGATATCAGGAATTATAATAATTGAAGACAGCTCCGATGACAAAGATGAATCAGAAAAAGATGACACTGAGAACATGCTTTTAGTCTTACTAGAAAAATTATTTATTATTTCGAATAAACAAATTCTTAATTATAAACTATTTCACACACTTCTTTTCAGTTTTCAAGGACAATTTATCAGCCAATAAAAACCCGTCAATAAGATGGGCGATTCTTTGTACTTGCTGTTATAAACCAATAAAACCAAATTATTCTTTTATGCTATACGAACGAATGGCTACACAATTTATTACGTTTATATGCCGGATGTTATAGAAAATTAACCTACCCAACTCACTATAAAGCTAAATAAAAATAAATTGCAACTGTTGCAATCCCCGGCTTCAAAGGGTTAACTGTTTAACCAGTTTAGCTACTCATTAGACAAATTTTACAGTCTTGATATATACAGACAATTCCCAGAATATAAGTAATGCTATTTGTCAATTCAACTCTAAGTGCGTTCAAAGCTAGTTAAACCGGCTTCAGGCACTTCTTTCAGTCACTTCAATTGCCCTCACTTGTACGCGCGGCGCCGATGTTAAAAACAGTTTGGAAAATTGACTTCACACTTTCAGTACAATTAGAAAAGTAGGTCATCTCTCGTAATTTTATTAAAAAAATGATGAAATGCTGTCAGTTTTTTGTTTGTTTCAACTGAAACGAACTGAACTTAACTGAAACCAGATTGTGAACTGACCTTATGTATATCATTTTTATATAATGCATGTTACGTGGTTATTATGTATAATTTAAATAAGTATCGCAGAAATAGAATAATTATATTAATTAAAATACATAATAACAGTATGAAGTATACTATACTAGTAGTATGTTTGGGGCGCCTTCAACTCAGTCGCAGGTCATTAAAGATGTCAAATTAACGATTAATTAAGCAATAACATTATTTAAAAATCATTCATTTCTTACGAATACAGGCCCTCCCATCTAATCTTAACGGAGTATAGATTTACAGGGGATAATGTAAGGATGCGCACATATTATATCTGAACTCATTTTGCATTCCGCTCATTAATATTGCCATGGTTATATATCTAAGCTAAATACTTTAGTATAATTAATAATTGGGCATAATTAAAAGAGGCACACATATATCTTTAGCTTATTTATTCACTTATTAATAATTTAATCACATGGCAGTAACCTTGAGCATAATTAAAAGACACTTACAAATATCTAAGCTAATTATTATTCTATAATTAAAATGCCTTTAAAAAATGTTTTGTTTCTTCCAATTATTCTACAGACTACTTAAAGGCTATCAAAGTAGTAACAAGAGATTTTTCCATATTAATATTTTCAAACGAGTACATACTTTACAAATAAAAAAACATTTAAAGAAATGAATTATATTCTTCTAAATATAACAGAAGAACTAGGCATATAGAGGCTATTAAAGATTAACATAGAAATATTAAAGAGAGAGGGGGAGGGAGGCGGAGCAATCAGTTTATTCGAGATCTCTAGGGTTCCACAATTAGGGGTAGGATAAGGACTCACATGCTAGTCGGTAGTCTAACTTGACCATGCTGATAGATCCCGTAGGGTAGAGACGAGTTGACCCCTATCCACGTCCGCTAGTCCTCGAAGAAAGAGATTCTTTTTTCCATATGTAAGACTATACAGCTGATGGTTGACCGAACCAATCCTTCGTTGAATGTGATGAAATGCTGTCTGCTGTTCATAGGCCTCTTTAAAGTTGTTGTGCAAAATCTCAAAAGAGAGCGTACTTCGTCGCACCACATTGGCCTGCTTGATTTCTTTCGAGTCGTTGGTAAGCATAGAGTATGCTTTTGGTCTGAGGAGTATCCAATCGAGGAATGGTTTGCCCTTTTATGCCGACCAATTTTGCCTTGTTGCTGTTAGAGAAGACAGGGTGGTCATGGGGAAAATTGGAGCTATCCAGAATGTTGTCCGCAATCATATGAGGCATTAACTGGTTGTTAATAGAGATTTTGGTAAACTTAAGAAAAAACGAATCTTGAAACCTGCAAGAGAGTTGTTGAATCGAATAGAAAAGATGTATTCCGGACGAGATGAGATAGTGGTAAGTGACTCAGCAGAAGTACAGAGACAAAACTTCATTCTTTTTCTAGCATTCTCCATCGTTTTGCCAAATAAGACTGTTGTTTTTAAATTTGTAGAAATCCTTTTCAAAGGTGGAGATAGCCTGCTGACGTCTCTTTGAATTGTACGAGATGAAGGGCTCAAAATACGCTACTTGTCGCAATTTCATAGCTCGATGAACTTTCTTAATAAAACTTTCTTAATGAACCAGATAATTCTCCTTGTCCCAATGAGTTAGCATAAGTTTCGATGTGCCCCTGTAGGTATTCTCTTGATCGCCATGGAGATGGTTCCACTGCTCCTTCATGAAAGAAGACAGGCATCTTTCTGGGATGGTGCAGGATTCTGGCGCTAGGGGGAGGTCGCATGTCTTGTCCTGAGTGGCGAAAGAGTAGTATAGGTCAACTTCGAAGAGATGTCCGATATCTCCCATATAATCAAAATAGGCGATGTCGATTCAGCTTACTTCCTAATCTGTCATC
This sequence comes from Invenusta paracnida, assembly GCA_036023295.1. Lineage (NCBI taxonomy): Eukaryota > Metazoa > Platyhelminthes > Proseriata > Coelogynoporidae > Invenusta > Invenusta paracnida. The sequence continues at coordinate 7,027 of JAYRBW010040893.1, forward strand.
CATTTAAAGTCTGACTGGGGCAGTTTCTGTGATAAGGCATTACCATAGAGATTATTGTCGTCGACGTACAACATCTCGGTCTCGAGTTGGTCAGCTTCATAGGCGTCTGGTATTCTAAGAGTGTTGGCGATGATATGATGTGAGTTGGCAAACGTCATTCCGCCACGAATTGCACTCTCCACAAAGCAGTATGATTCGGTATCCTTTATCAAGTCGACCTGAGGGAGAAATAGATATTTGTTGAGGTTTCTTCATAGGCACATATAAACACGCAATTTTACCTTTGCATTCGTCATTTTAAAGGCAGAGTCCCAACTAAAGCCTGGAAGAGTCAAATAGTAGCAGGAGTCTAGACCATTCTCCTTAAGTGTAAGTGCGCGTAAAGCTTCAAACACATCGGGTAACTGGTGAACATCTAGCTTGAGATATGTCATCATGAAGTCCTTGAGAGACCTGTAACCTAGAGTATTCCATGCGAGTTGGGCCTGCTCATAGTCATCAACGCTGCACTCCTTCTGAGATATATTATCAAAAAATGCCTCCCTCGGCTGTAGTAACTGTTCTCTAAGACGATCGGGCCCGGTAAGGTAGCTGTTTGGGGAACACTCCCTTCCAAAGAGCAATCTTATTGAAACTATCATCATCATAGAATAATTGTCGAGTAAGAGCTAGTTGCTCGGGAGAGTTGACCGGCTGACTCCCGTGCTCCTGATTCCAGTCGAAAACATCCTTGGCGAGCTTCGTGAGAGAGACCATGACGTTGTAGATGCATTATAATTGTCCAGTGAAAACCTTGTACTCACAGGGAATGGGCGGCGCCTATAAGCGTGGATGCGGTACCAAAAGATAGGAGATGGCGGCAGTCTTGTTGGTGATTCGCTCGGTCACTATTTTTTATGGATATCTGTTTGTGTCTTCCTCAAAAAAGCTTTCAATGTCTGCGTAGGATAGGCGTTGGATAGCTTTCCATTTTTCGAATTCGTGAAAGCACTTGTCATCAGCTGGGACGATCAGCTGGGACGAGCGTTTCTGGCTGACCGGTATAACAGTACTCTCTGTGTTTTTCAATGTATTCTTCTTTCTTAAAAGGCTGGTGGCAGCGTTCACAGTGCTTAAATCCATCACGTGTCTTGTTTTTATTGATTTTACTGTTGAGAAGACGATTGATGTGGACAACTCCCACATATTGAGCCGGATGATCTTCAGAGCGCTGGTATGTCAGGACATTGATGAGTATGGGCTCTCGATCTTTCTCGCCGTAGACCTCATGATGTGGATAGTCGCATACGCGTAGCATTCTGACTGATGCATCTCATTCTCCTCCTCCCACTCGATTAGATTGATGAAGTGACCTGGGTTCAACTTCTAAAATCGTGAAATGTCACCGGCAGCTAGGGGTTCACCAATCGAAATTGAATTAATCTTTACACTCTTTATATCGGTATCGGTTACGCTTGACAACATCATAGTGCAGTACTGAGAGAATTGCCTACTTCAAGCAATCCTTCCGGATTCCGTTGTTGACATTGACAACTGCGTTCTTGACCTTCGGTCGGAGAGGTATCTCTGTATAACTTTTTCCATATCTCTGGGGATATTATGGTATCTGACAATCCTCATGTCGAACTACTCAACAGATTCAATGATCCAGTTTTATCCATTCTGAATAAATTCTTCTATCTGACGTAGAAGTCCTTGATACATGAAGTCAAAGAATGTGGAATTATTCACTACCTCAGCAGCGAGAGAGAGTAGCTGCTGTTCGGAATGTAGGATCTCATTTGTATGGGGATATATTTGGAGGATGCGGAAAGCCAAGACTGGATAAACCTTGCATTTTATACAGCCGTTGAGTAGAGTGACAGTTGTCACCTCAATCTGTGCTCTAATGAAAACAAGAAAATCTGAAGGCTAGATAGGAGGATAACTAAGGCTCAAAATGTACATATCGTAGCGCCCATTTGACGCCGCAACAAGAAATACTTATTTGATTCACTTTATATTTAAATATGTTATTACATATATGTGAAGAAATAAAAATATTGACAAAGCAATATGTTCAAAATCCAATGCCATATGTACAGAAAAAAAATGTTGCGTTAGCGCAACGTGAGCGGAATGTAAAAACATTTTTATACAAAATATTAAAATTTATAAAAAATATTTTGTTCTAAACAGTAACTAAACCAGGGGCGTAGTACGCTAAACTAGGTTATAAAGGTCTATTAACATAAAATAAGTACACGTAGATCATGTACATCGATATCTAGACAAGTATATTTTATGTATATATTGTGTATCGATGTGCCTACATTATAGTAATTAGAAAACGTAATAATGGTAATGGAATAAAAAATTGATGCAACATAACAATTGATGCAATAAAGTTGATGTAAAATGTACGAAAAAATGTTAAAAAGCAAAACTGTAATTTGTAAGTAAATGTATTTCTCCTATTCAAATGTGGTATGCAGAACAACACTTTGGTGGATCCCAACATTGCACTAACTGCATTTGAATATAGTTTGTGATTTGCACATATGACACCGGATGCGTTTTTCTAAATTAGTGACAGTATGGTTGTTCTTTCTTGTTGTTGGTAGCGAAGAGAGAGCAATAATGGATGGACGACCAGTTTGCTGAACAACAGGATCCTTGACCGCAGGTTCGTTAATTAGGTCATCTCTTTTTAGTAAAGAAACTGCGACTTTGCGTCTAAAAGTCAGTAGGTCCGTCCTTTTTCCCAGAAGGCGATGCAGTCTCCAGGCATTCACAAGGACTGAATCTATTATATTGGTAAATAGTGGCCACCTTGATGCGATAGTTTGATACAAAGTTGTCGTGCAAGTCAACACCACCCATATAACTGTTATATGAGTTTATCAAAAATAGCTGTTGGATGGAAACATTCTTTTTTTGTTTTTGGGAGAAACGCTTCGCTGTTTGCATTGGCTCAACTTCTTCAAAATTGATGGTCAAACATACAACAGAATTATCATTCCATTTCACCGCTATGATGTTGTTGTCTGCATCAAATGTTTTATCATGAACTCCGCGTTCCATCTTCGACATTTCTTTGGAATTAGTAAGAATGCACTTGTTTAGACGATCTTCACGTACAGTGTCAGCTTCGCGAAAAAAACCCACGATTTTTTATTGAAACCATGAGGACATGTGAGGTAAAGAAGTTGTCAAAGTAAATCGAATGATGCGCAGAATCTGTAACAACAGACTGCAACTCCATTACAACACTAGCTCCAAGTCCCAAATTGACATAATAATATTCACTCTTTCCAAAATATAGGAGACATCGGTAAAAGTATCCAGATGAACTGCAGAGGCACCATAGTTTAAAACTAAACAGCACAGGTTTACCTCGCAGAAATATCTTAGCACTATGACGTCCAAAATAAGGAACCATCTGTTCATCAATCGATAACGCAAATTCTATGATACCAGACTGTTGGAATTTAGCATTCATCATATTGTAAAACTGTCAAAGTTTATACATTTTATCGGTTGGATCAATTGCTGTATTGTCAGCCAGATGAATGTTTTGTTTTATATTTCGATACTGCTTGCGGGTCAATGATTCTCTGACTAATGGTATTCCAGCATCCTCTGCATTTTCAAAATAGATTTCTTCTCTATAGGAAGGCGGTGATACCCTGAAAATAAAAGGAAGCCAATGAAGCGTTTCAGCTGAGTGTTGGGCAACCTAAAACCGAGTCTATTATTCTGGTGTGTATACAGTTTACTTTGTGTATAAATTAGGTCAATGATATCATTATCAAAAAAAGTACAAAACAGTTTTTTTCAGACATGTCTGACAACTGATCTTCCAAATTGTTTATTTTTTCCCTTGAATTGTCCCTTAAAAATGAAATATCAGATTCTTTTGTCCACTGTGGATTGAGTCTATTCTTTTTCGTCTTTAGTCGTGTTGCAGGCATTTCAATGTCATCCACACTTCTATTTTCTGTATCGGAATGATGAATTTTAACCCATACATCGCTCATTGTCTAATAATAGCTGCCTATAAATATTAGCTTGTAAACAACTGACTAAGTGGCTTAGAGGTAGAGTGCATGGCTCATATACATAAGGTACGTTGTTCTAATCCCACCTAGACTATTTTTTCCAAAATTTATAAAAAATATCTTTTGATATAGCATTTGTACTTTCCTATTTTGCAGAATCATATTTTATCAATATATGTACGTATATTTATTGAATATTATTGGTGTATATTGAATTATTATTATTATTAAATTAATATGTTTTGCAAGTAGCATATAAAAATGAAATCTTTTTACTATTAATAATTTTGTACATAAAATACTAATGGCATATAAATATCATAGAAATTGTTAACTTAGTAAAGTAGCATACTGGCTTGTGTTGAAAGGTGGCTAGGTTGAAATTTAATATATTACGCTGACGTTGCGTTAACGCAACGTATTTTGTTAATCACTTTTAGATCAGATGATGCATTATTTTGAATAATAACTGTAATGGCCCTGTCACACCTTGACGATTTAGTTAGCGTATACCCGACGTATGACAATACGCTAGCATACGTCAAATAAGTTAGGGGCAAGTTTATATAAGTTAAGAGCACGCGGAAACACGCTGACATACGTCGGAG
>JAYRBW010040904.1:0-11674 GCA_036023295.1 Invenusta paracnida
TAGTCAACTTTCGCTAATAATAAAAAATAATGATAATTATTAAATTTATAATATTAATAAAGGTTACTATTTGTTACTACTATAATTTGTTCAATTAAAAATTATAAAATTATTATAAAATGGTGAAATATAGATTACTTTGTCAAAAATATGTGTTATATATGATCAATTATATATTCAATATACAATATATATATATATATATATTGTATAAAATAAAACTTGACCAATTATTATTTTTAAATCTTAATATTATTTTTTTCATATTTTAGATATATGTGTACAATGCAATTCATATTAATTCAAATTGTTAAACATTAATTTTTATAGTATATTTAAGTACAAAAGTAAACATTATAACTCACTTTTCGTACATAATCACTTTTGTGGTGCAATTTTTGAATTCTTTTTCAGATTCAGATGACTGCTTAAATAGGTGTGGTACACATACAAACTGCCAGAAATATAAAGGAAATATCTACTGCTTCTGTAATCCACCATCCGAACCCGAAGATGTATTTTGGCAAAGGCTATGTCCTAGTCAGACAGAGGGGAACTACTATTGCAAATGGTTTTCAAAAAGAAATGCCCAACATAACCGAAGTAAAATATTATTTGTTTTATTATAAACATTTATTTTATTTTAGAAACATATATTTGCATTCTGACAAAATTGGTGAAACAAATTTAAATTTAAATGATAAAGAATGTGCTGAATAATCAAGATATGTTTCAAAATTTAATTACCATAATACTGAAAGACTAAATTAATATATCTAATACATTTGATGATATAAGTGAACATTTTAAAACTTATAATATTATTTATGCATACTTTTAAAGGGGATTTGAGATGTACTTAATTAATGTATAATTTGCTATGATAGTAAATACCACTTTAAATTAATGTTTTTATTATTAATTTTACACGCTATAATAATATTAATAATGTTTAGAAATTAACAAAAATAACTAATAAAGGGGAAATTAACTAATTGATTTTATTTTCGAATGATGGATTATCCAATTTACATAACATAATAATGCCAAACATTGTATTGTAATTCACAGTAGTGTGTCATAGTATATAGTACAAACATTGTTGGGGGTTTGTGTGAGATGATACAAATTGTGATATTAATATTGACTTTTCTCACTCAACAAACATAGCAGAAACTGCTCAAACAAAATGTAACAATATTTAATAATATATGTATTATAACTAACATATTATTTCCACATTAGAATAATCACAATTGATAATATAAACAATTCGTTATTTGTAGAATTTTTACTATTTAGATTATTGTACTTACATATATTTGAACATTTCAGATCGGCTAACATGTAAAAACGGGTAAGGTGGAACCAGTGGTACAGTTATTTTAAGTCACGTAAGCATTGAATTTTGAGTATTAATCATTTGTTTATTATATTGAAGTTACCATCTAGTCCATCTCTTTTTTCTTTTTTTTACAGAAGAACTTTTTGCTTTAAATGTAAGTATATTAAACTTCTTAACATATTATGTATCATTATAGAAAAAGGATGGAATAAATATCTATGCATATTATTCAGTTTCTGATAATACTACAAAGATTTATAATGTCAATAAAACTGAAACTATGAAATGATATCCATATATTCAATATATTAGAAATTATAAATAAAAATACTTACAAAATATTTCCCTGTAAAATTTTAGTATTTAATATTCAACATTAATATTATTATTATTATTATTATTATTATTATTATTATTATTATTATTATATAATATTACAATTATTCTTAAAATATTTATTGAATATCAGAATAAAGGTTCAAAACGATTAATTAATCATTTTTAAAAAGGATTTATTAATGCACATGTTGAAAATAATCTATAAATACGGTTTAATTATATAATATTGCTGCAGAAATAATACATATTTTTAAACTTTCATCAAATTTTCATCTGCTATATTAATTAAATTTCTGTGATAAAAATTTTATAAATATAAACACAACAATTCAATAGTTCTTTTTTTCCAAGTACACATAAATCATTTGATTCTCTAAAAATAAATTGCGTTCTTTTCATGCTTTGCAATTCATGCACTTTGATGTATTCAGTTTGATTTGTATTTATATATTGTTTACTGCTTTTCAGATGACGAGAATTTTACAAATAATTCTCTGGGAAAGCATTTTAATAAACAATATTTTTTCGATGTATATTAATGGGGCAATTATGCCTGGATGAAAAATATAATTTTTATACGTAAATAATCTTTTCACATTTATTTTTTTAATGTCCAGAAGGCATTTAGGAAAACTTATTTACAGAAATTTATTTGCAGATTAGCTTTTATCTCTGAAATTTAAAAATGCATTTAAGAAAATGTCAAATTTATTTACACAAAACCTTTTTTAGAAATTGGGAAAGACATTACAATTAAATTTCAAAACATAGGAAAATTATGTAATAAAATATTAATTCGATTGCGAGTTTTATTATAATTGTAGAAGAAAAACATATATCAACATAAAAATGATTAATTACTGCTCAATAATTTAAATTTGTGTTCAACTTACGTCTTAAATCCGTAAAATTATGCGAATAATAAAATACAAAACATAACAAATTCAATTAAGATGTGCATCTTTATGTATGTACACTTATTATCAAATATTTGAAAGTATGTCTTGTACAATAGATTTGTAGTATTGAAACATGATACAGAAGAATATCTAATATGTAAGCAAATAGTATAAAATAAATAGAATCGGGTATAACTAGGGAAATAACTAGAACAAGTCATTAATGCTAAGGAGAATATCTATCTTTGAAGGCAAATTAAATCAGGCTAGAGCGTATTAATGATGTTCTGGAACAAAATACACGAATTAACTTAAATGAATGTCATTAATTAATGTTACGATACTTACATAGTTGATACTTAGCCATCGAAAGACTGGTATAAAAGGGATTCCAAGATATAACTTATAATCGTGGCTTTAATTGTAGATTTAACTCTTAAAATGCACTAATGCATTATATATGGATGATTAAGTAACATTATGCAGAGTGGAACTCTTAAGCTAACTTATATAAAAGTGAGATTTAGGCACTTAAATCAGATGCCATATATTCATTTTAGCTCCTCTATTTACCTTGTCCTGTTTTAGGCGCCTAAACCATGTTGCTTTAATATTCCTTTTAGCTCCTCTAGGCACCGCCACCTTGAAAAAGGCCTATAATATTTTTTTACATACTCAAGATAGTCAAGATTGGTCTGGAAAAAAAGTGCCCTCTTGTCATTTAAATTTTGCGAAATGTTTATTGGTTCGTTATGAATAAGCATGCACTAATTACGTATTATGTATTTATTTCCCATGGTTCCAGACTTACCGGACACCCGGTAAAAGTTTATTGCTAATTTTTTTGTTTATAAAAATCTACGAAAATTATAAATAATGTAATCAATTAAATTATTTAAATATAAATTAAATTGTCTCCTTGGTGATTATATTTGTGCACTATACAATTCCATGTACAAGCGATTAGTTGTGTTTTAATGGGTACACTTTTGTTTTGTTATGAAATTTACCATGTCTATGATGATTCCATTATTTAAAACTAGATTTTCTATTTAATATTCATTGAAATTATATAATAATATATTACTAGTGGTAATACTTCTATATATTATGTATACTACTGAAAGTAATATAAATTTAAAATGCAAAATTATATACCAAAACTATTATTAAAACTTATTATTACGAGTAACTATTATTTACTATACGATGAATTATATTTTTATATATTTCCTTTAACAAAATACTTTTTGTCCATCGTAACAGATTTTCCGGAAGTCTGCCTTCAAGTTAGTTAACAAGGAGGTTTCACAAGTGAAGGTGGGAACTGGAAACCTGGAAGACTTCATTGGGAAGCCAGTATTTACGCACGATCGTCTGTACAGCGACACACCACCTGGTGTAGTAATGGGGTTGGCCTGGACTGCTATGGGGGGCGCCAGTCTTTTTGTCGAGTCTGTGATGAAACGTCCTACTGATCGGGCATTATTTCTATCTACTGGTGGAAGTTCTAATGGCGTCGACAAGGAAGGACAGGAGAAAGCGGGTGTGTGCAAATCATGAATGTCTCTCTATCAAGCCTTAGTCTCACTAATGAAATATAAAGAGCTATTTTTCTGCACAGAAATGACTTAAACTGTTGGAATTCAAATATTTACTGTTGCAATCTTAATCTAGATAATGTCTCGGAGGATTTTCTTTCTATCGGGTAGACTTTTAAGTTTAAATATTACCACACATTTCTTGTATGAAGGAAATTAATTTTTCGTAACTCGTTTGTATTTATTCGCTTTCTATTCAGATATTTATTGGTTATACAATTATTATTTATGACTGAATCTAAGGCGATGTCTTGTGCTATTTCGTAAGTCAGCTATTTGCTAATAGATCAATTTTTCTATTCGTAATAATAGCTACATCGATTCCTATGGCAAAAATATTAATAAGTATTATTTAAATAATATGTTCATCTAGACTAGATTACAATCTTGACATTTTCCTCCTCTTATGTTCGTTCAGTGGACTAAAATATTTAATTTTACGGTAAGATTTACTTTGAATTCTTTAAAAAAATTAAAGAAATTAAAATATTTTGTTAATTTGTAAAATATAGTTCTTTGTTGAAATACTGCAAAATGTAAATACTTAATGAATAATAGTGAGGATTAGAACACCGGGAGTATGAAGTACACTAGTATAATTAACGAGGAAAATCACCTTGCTCTAGAAAAAACTAGATACTAAATTTTAATGAATTCGATAATATTTACCTCTTTTTTTTTTAATTTAACGGCATAGTTTAAGCTGAAAATAATTGACATTCTGTCGGTTATATTTCACATCTGTTGCTGAGTGAAAATTTCAGGAGTCATTGGATAAGGAGAGAGGTGATGGGGTAGATGAAATTCACCTAGGATAGATGTTCTTAACATAATTTTTTAGAGTTATGCCTCAATTTAGTAGGAATTTTTAAAAAAAAACTCATTTTTTTAATGTTTCATTGCAACTGACGTTAGAAGGTCAAAATGGATTGTTTTAATTAAATGTTATGTTCAAGTTTATCTTTTTTCTGTACACTCAATATTTCAAATTTTGTAAATACTTCATTTTGTATAATAAAAAACCACACTATACATGGATATTTGACATGTTCACTCATTTATTACAAAGAATTACTGGATTTAAAATTTGGTATGCAATGTTACACCTTAAGTTTTTTTATGTTTCATAATTATGTTATGTAAATACATAAATATTTCATAAAATATTGACTTTTGCAATGCACAGACCACCTTATATTGTCCCTATCGTCATTGTCTATAATACTTTCAATACATCTGTATATTTAACCCAGTCATCTCTTCTCTGCCTCTCTTTCTAAATCAGGTTCCGTGGAGCTAACAGGCCATCTGGGTGACGTGATGAAAGAATCGGTCCGCATAGCGCACACTTTCGCTTGCTCCTTCCTAGGTACTAACCCTGGCACCATCGAGAATGGACCGGCACTGGCTACTCTTCTCCGTCAGGGCTACTTCCATCTTCACGTTCCTGAGGGAGCCACACCAAAGGTGACATTTCTTTCTGAGTCAACGTATCCCGTACTTGACCGTAAATTTTAATTAGTTATTAAATTTTTAAAAATTCTGTATGCTGAGTGCATCGAGTGCAAAAAAATATCTTTACTATTCACATAAATTAGTTAAACGTGCAGAATACAATACTAAAGCATAAAATGGCGGAAACACGAATTTTTAAAACGAGACGAAAACTTACAAATATATAAAGCTAACGAATTTGAGAGAATCTACTTCAAAATAGTAAAATCACAGTAATAATAATAGAGTTTTAACTCTTATTGATTTCATAATATACATCACACTGTTAATTATTGTTTATAAAAAATCGTTTTATTTTAACAAATTTGATGTTAATCAATAGAGAAAAGTAGTAATATAATACTACTTTGATGTTAGTCTTTGATGACTAATTTGATACTTATGATGTAATAAAGAGTAAAATATAAATGGGGAAAGAATAAAGACATACACATATTTAAAACAAAAACACAAAATAAGAAATATCTGGAAAAGTGGCCATTATTAAGAATTTGGTTAAAATTTTATTAAGATATGAAACTTCGATGTTTATGTGAAGCAATTTGGTTACATTGTGTAATAAATATGTATAATATATATTATATTACTTAAAGTTTGTTAAAAAATAATAGAGTTTTAAATTACTCGTAACAGGGCTTTTTAAATTGTTTTGATCTACTAATAGAAATATAAGTAACAGTGGATACTACTGCCACTAGTGACTCATGCAATTTTATCACACAAACAATTTATTCCAGCTTACGGCATGACATTATGTCTAAAAATATTATATTGTCATTTGGTTGCAGTTTAAATCGTAAATATGCGTGACAATTGGTGTAATTTCGTTTTTTAACTTTTTCATCAGTTACAAACGGTAGCTTTTGTTTTATCAGATTTTGATTATTCGATTGTAGTTGTTTCTTTGGCTTATGGAGTCATCTAATGTTTTCTGTCTGAATACTGGCTTCTATCTGGATAATCAGCTTTATTCTGGCAGCAAGAAGATGCTTCCAACATGCAGCGCTGCCTTTATACATAATATTATCATGACTCAATTAATTTTGTATGAGTGAAGTCATCAAGATCAGCGAAAAGTTATAGTTAAGGTAATAATTCCATGATAATTTATTGTGTCTGTGTCATCTTTTAATAATGTTTTATAGTGTTTACCACAATGAAAATATCAACTACCTACAAATTTTAGTTAAAAGACGAGGAAAAAGGAATAGGGGAAACAGAGAAAATGACCTAGAAACGAAGGCTTCGTGAAGGGATTGAACACTAACTATCCTCTTTTTTACACACCAACACCAGAAATCATAAACTGTATTTTGAAGTTCATATTCTCCAGCTGTTATTCTCATATTCTATCAACCGAACTCAATTTTATCACAGTTAAGGTAGGTATTGTATGCAAAGAATCTAGAACAAGTGACAAGAACACTCACTCAATGCTAAAAGCTTTAAAAAATGGAAAATGTTTATTGTGGCATTTGAAGTTAGTCTGCCATTTTTATATATTTACTCAATAAAAATGTTGAATTATGTTAACAGACATATTTTGATAACATTTATTTTTCTTCGCATGTTTCTTTTGTAAAACATTTAAAATATATATTCTTTCTTTTTTTAGCTATTAAGATGCTATTTAATATTTCAATAGCTGATGAACATGAGCGATGTCCAAAATTATAGTTTTTTATGGATAAATATTATTTATAGCTATTTATGTAAGCTCCTGCTATCCTTTCAATTGAAAACAACTGCCAACTTCTACTGTCGCTCACTTTAGGTTCTTTGATTGCATATATTTTTATTTTTATCCGAACTATAAATTAGCTAACGTAAATAGTTTATTGGTATATTATGTGTTTGTGTACATATACATTAGTTTTTCTGATAAATAAAGTTTTTTTCAAAAATCATTCCACATAAATTTGCATTAAATCAACAAATTGTGGATTTTCAGATATAAAATGAAAATCACTAGGATGTCGTGGTGTGAAGAGGGGAAAATATTAAAGGAACCATAAATTGATTATAGTTCTCATAGCTCGGTACATCTACCCCCTCCCCCTTCTATATCCGCTATTCAGGACGGCCCCTCTGCTGGTGTCACCATGGTAACAGCCCTACTAAGTCTGGCAATGGATAAACCAGTGAAACCCAACTTGGCGATGACAGGTGAAGTGAGTCTCACTGGGAAAGTGCTTCCTGTCGGTGGCATCAAAGAGAAGGTTATCGCCGTGAGTTCTGTCTTTACTCTCTTCTCTGTTTTTATTTCAGGCATACTAAATGTTTCCATTGTTAAAAATGTATATCATTTTAAGTATTTTATTTAAATCGACCATGTAATAGCAGAAGGACCTTCAGTCTCACAGCTTGTAGTTTTAGTTTTCTTTTGTCTGACACCACCATAATTCCCCATAATGAAAACAATTTTTTTTATAAATTACCTATTTCTAAATTAAAAGGTATGCGCTATGATATGCATACTATAATTGAAAAGTAATAAGAGCGGTGTCCTCTTACTCACGTTATCGATTTCCACCATAGAAATAAATAAACAACTTGTTAATTTATTGTTAACTAATTAATAATAATAATTTATTAACTTGTTGTTATAGATCCATTTCTATGATTCCCACCCTCTTTATCCAGGCTAAACGTGCAGGTGTGACCTGTCTCACACTACCAGAAGAAAACCGGAAGGACTTCGACGATCTCCCCGCATTCATCACCGAGGGACTACAAGTGCACTTTGTGTCCCACTACAAACATCTCTTCCCCATTGCATTTCCTGATCATGCCACAGCCAGTTGAGGCACTTCTGTATGAGTTGGATGAATCTATGTATAGTTAACCACTATCTCCCAATCTCTCTACCAACACTGAGTGAACTATACCAGAAGATCTAGACAGATTTACTTCCGTAGAGATTATTGCAATCTTTGGAATACTGTGTATGTTATATTATTCTCGTGATTTTAATTTTTGTATTTACATATTGTATTCTGCTATAATAAGTGAAATATATCATTAATAAAATTAGCTTTATTTATTCTCAAATAATATTTCTTTATGTAATATAATATGTTGTTATGTCTTTATGTGGACGAATTGATCACCAAGGGCAATCTAAATAGCCTTTTTATGTTGAAATACTACATTAATTTTTATTAGCAGAGTAAAAAGACAAAAGCTTTATTGAACGCTATAGTTGAGTAAAAATTCGTAAGCATATATACAAAACTTGGATATTGTATTTCTATCGTCGTAGTTTTGAAATATTAGGTTTGTCATAATAGACATTAGTCATTTCAGATCAGTTCATGTATTTTCTATGAATATTAAAGAAATTCGCATTTTAAATCATAATAAATAAACCTAAAAATAATTACCTAAACAATTTACATCATCGTATACCTACTCATTTTATTACATTTATTTGTTTGTGTAAATATTTCTATACGAAGACTCCTAGAATTATCTAGCACAAGCTCTCGTAATCCTTTAATTTTATAATAGCATAACACAATTATATTTGAAATTGAATGAATGGGATAAACTATGTTAATAACAATTGTACCTTACGCAGTGTATAATTACAAAGAAATATTGATATATATCCTCAAATCACTACTTACAGAGTATGATACAAAAAAGTATGAACATATTTGGTTTCACGATACCTGACACCCAGTATATATATATATACTGGGTGTCAGGTATCGTGAAATTGGTGATAAAACCCAGAAAAGTGAAAATAAGCGGTGAAAACTTACTGTAAATATAAAAAAATTTGGAAAATGTTCGCTAACTTCTTTCGCAGTTTAATAATAGTATACTAAATTTTTATTTGTAATAATTTATTTCGTTTTTGTATATTAAAGGAGCACTTCGCAATTTTTTGTTAAACATGGGCTATTAAAATATTGTCATATTTTTTTAAATCATCGAAGCTACCCGCGATTTCTGGCCAAGTTAACAATGTAAAGGAGTTTCTTGCTGATGAATTACTCGTCAATAAACTGCATTTTTCAAATCGGTATTATTTCACTATGGCAGAGTTTATCCATAAAGAGCACATATTGCATATAGTCGAAATTCTAGTCCAGCTTTTGACCCAGTAATATAATTCAAAAAATTAATTAATGGTGCTGTAAATAATAAAAATATTACAATCGGTTAAAATGCAAAAATGAAACTGAATTAAGTTGAAATTTAATCATTGAATCGATATATTTTCGAAGCGTTGCAATTTGATTCACAATGAAGTGGTCTTTGCAGCCACGAAATTAATCTTCAAACACAAAATGTTCGCATGCAATGCGTCAAATCCCCCTATCTTCTTCGCTTCCTTTCAATATTTTTTCAATGCCATCTGCAGACTGATTCTTCTAAAGCGACCCGATATCTCTCTTGTCGGACTTACTAATATCAACAATTTGAGAGTCAGATAAATATTCAATGGATTTCAGAACACTTGACTGCATCGTAGACTATTCTATTTCATAGATACCTGCTTCATATTTTCCGATAGAACCTCATCAACTGAGAAACCACTTTTCACACAGGCATTCCATGTGATAAGATATGGGCACTTAAATTACAAACCATTGGGTTTTGTAATCATCCTTACTTATAGGAGATCAACGTAAAATCTATCCATACGACATATATTTCTACGAAAGGCTTATTTTTCTTTAATATCACGGTCTGAGCATTGTCAAAATATGTTCTATCGATTCAACAGACATACGTTTGCATTTAATGAATATTTGCAACATCTCAAAACGTCCAGTAGAGACAGACTATGGCCCGTATTTACAGTCGCTCCTTGAGATTTCAAGAAGTACTTAAACAGATTTTGGTATTCACAAACGTTCCTTACAATTTCAAGGAGCGATTTTGCTTCTTGAAAATTGGTCGGTATTCACAGTTGTTCCTTGTGTAGTAAAGCGTTCCTTGAATTTCGAGGAAACAATCAAATAACATTACATTTTTAAGGAATGTATACCTTTCATGAAATTATAATTTTTTATAAATTATTAAATAAGAGTTGTAATCTCATTTCGGTTAATGTTTTAGGTGCAGTTCAGTATATAACTATTTATTATAATTTTGGTTGTATTAATTTGTAACTATATATAGTTCTATATAGAAAATGCGGACGGATTATAATAATTTATCAGAAGGCGTAAAGATTCATTTGTTTTAATAAATTTATAATATCATTATTTATAGCAAGAGAATGAGTAGATTTTTTTCCTCCTTTGTAAAAAAGTTTCGAGTCATTAAGGCGTATGAATAAATATGAGAAAAAAGTTTTTACTCAATTACTTTAGACTTATTTATCGGATTTGTATGAGTAAGTGATAAAAAAATTTTCTTAAATCTCAAACTTACTTATTTCTCAAAGAAAAAAGTTTTAAGAAATTTCTTTTTCTCACATAAAACTTTTTCCTCCCAATCGTATGGATAAAAGCGAGTAATAAGTATTTGTGTGAGATATACTCTGAAATCACGAGGTTGCTCAGATAGCTGAATACATGCTAGTACGACAAAGAAAGAAAAATTATAAACAAAGAAGGGATGTTATTGATAATTACGGAGATATTTCGATTCGAAGCCAATTTGCAGTTAGATGGATGTGTAAGTTATAAAAACTATTTTATGGATACTTCGTTTATAAAAATAAACAGTACTGATTGAAAAATTATATCATATGAGTTGATTATTATTCGTAATAATGACATCTTTTTTGTAACGATTTATATACATCTTTTTATGTTTCATGTATTAAGGCAGTATAGATCAGTGCAGTAGAAATTAAAAATGTAAATCAATTAAATAAATTGATTCCTTCGTCAGAATATATTTCATCAATTAACCTATATACTTATTTATGTAAATGTTAAAGGATGCAATCATAATTTTATGGGAAATACAGAGGTATTTCTCATAAAATTATATTGATTGTATCCTTTAAC
>JAYRBW010040915.1:0-11674 GCA_036023295.1 Invenusta paracnida
AACACATTCAAGCCAATCAGGTCCTTTGTACGAAGCATATGATGCTTTACATTGTGCACACTAATCTGAGTTTTTACCATCCGAAGACGCATCCAAGGTTTCATTATTAAAATCAGAAGACACAACAGCACAGACCCCACGCCCTCGTCCTCTTCCTGCTAAAGTTCCAGGTGAAGTGGTAGAAATTTGCTCCAATTGAAATATCTTGTCCGCCAGGAACTTTTGGACCTCTGCCTTTTTTCTTCGTGCTATCTACCTGGCCTCGATTTTTTTGCAGCATCTCAATTAAAATAGAATCCAATTCTCGGCCAATAATATTAATGTCTCCTGATTTGTGGATGGCAAATATTTGATCGGTTCAGCAGGGTTGCGTGGGAAGAACAGTAGAACACTCAGTAGAACAGGAAATTGTTCCTTTTGTTCGACATTCTTTCCTAAAATTTTGAAGAACCAGTTGCCATTTTGTTTTAAATGGTTTAAAACAGAGACGTCCAATGGCTGCAATGCGTGCGTGGAGTTTGGAGGCAAACATGTGAAATAAACATTAGTCTTTTGCCATTTGTATTACACGTGGTGAAAAGTGACTGGCCAGGTTGTCACCAATAAGTAGTTTTCTCCCTGGCCGATGATTAACTGTTTAAATGAAGATTTTTTCGAACACAGTTCAAATGTTTCCATTTAAAACCAGCCTGATTTTGAACATGAATTCACTGTCCATTTTGGGCCACCTGAGGTCCACCCATGATACAAGTTCAATGCTTTGTAGCACACAGCTGGAAGCAAGAATTCATTGGTCGATTATACCACGCTTGACACACTAACACGAGTGTATTAACTTAAGTGTATTACACGTTTCTCGTCTATACTATACAGTAATATAAACTGTATTACTCTATAATAAGTACTTGTTTTTTTTAATATGGTGAGGTGTCCGAGTTCCCCCTCTTGACTGTATTTAAAAGAATCGCTTAATACATTTTTTTATGGAACGAACTAAATGGCCAGGTTTAAATAAATATTTTACTTTATATATGTATATTTTTTGAAAAACATTACATTGGAAATGTATATTTATGACAATTTTTTTAATTGATTAATTATTTTAAAAATGTATTTGGTATTTTGTTAAATATATTTTAAATGATTTAAAAAATATAACTATGAAATCGTTTTAAAAGTAATATAGTATAAGTTTTGTTATTATATTATTGGCATACCAAAACTAATGATGTTTATCACAAAACAAAATCTTTAATATTGACCATTCTCAACCACGTTACTTCGTTAAAAATACCGCTAAAAGAATATATTTCGATTTTGAACAAAGAAATTATCCATAATGTCTGAAGGTATGACGGAGTGGTTGTATATATTTTGGTAAATAGCAAGACTATATTGTAGAAAAATGTTTTTCGTTTAAATATTGCATTTGTATATTAGTTGTACATACTGAAGAAAAAAAGATAGTTTATATTGATCAGTTGAAGCCATTTTAAAAGATGTTACATTACACTTATAAGAAATTTAACATAATATAAATGACAACTGATACGGGTATTATTCCGATACCTACGCGAAGCTCGGTAGGTAGCACGTAAACATATTTATATATGAATCTAAATAACATATGCATTAATTAAAAGATAGCGCTCTTTCTCACCTTTTAACTAAATGACTGCTGTTGCTATAAATACTTCTGAATATAAAACATTGAGCTAAAGCTTTGCCTCTTTTCTTATTTGAGAGTTTTAATTAAAATTTTTAATAAAATAATTTATACGGATATTCATTTTATCCTTTTTTAGATAATATTTCACACTACGATAAATGTATTTTCATGCAGACTGCATAAGATATATGTACATGCATACAATTATAGTATAAATTTAAGTTAAATCCTTAAATTATTTTATCAATTAAAAGTTGAAAATAAAAGTTAATTGTGATTAGTAAATCTATAAACCTTTGAGAAAAATAGGTAGACAAATATTGTAATTTAATGCTAATGGAATTCAATAATTGTTGAAATTTCATATAACATTTTTGTATTATGAAGAAATTATGTGTCAATATTGCGCTGAAGTTGGCGATTTCAGACGCCAATCTTTGCATTGTTTGTCACAATCTTCTTATTCTATTATTTTATTTACTAATTTTATCATACTTTTATTACTATTTTTATCACACTCTTTTAAAATCGAGTTATGTAACCCTTAAATTTTTACATTTTGGCTATTTAATTTTCAGCTTATACAGTTTTCTGAATATTCTGACCATAGAGTATACATACAGAAACCACTCTTGTGTTTTGAATGTATACATTTAAACATCTTCTTATTAATTGTAGATTTCATTTCTTATATTTATTTTAATTTTTAACGCAAACGAAAAAAAAGTGTACTACTGCTCGTCTACCCCTGCTTATAAGTAGTATAATGTAATTTTTTTATGCGTAACTAAATAGATAAAACGGAAACAACCTATTTATTTATAATATAAGCACATAAAACTGAAATAGATGATGTGAATATATATATATATCCAAGCATTTTAGTACTTTATAATAACAATAAATATGCATCATGTACTGGCAAATTAATATACAAATGGAAATGATGAACAATTACCTATTAAGCATATATACAATACATTCCAAAAATATGTAATGTTATTTTTGCTATAAAAAATTTATAAATTACCTGTAGTCTATAATCTTGCATTTGGGAAAACTAAACGTTCAGATTTTAGTGATTAAAGTAGCCATAAACGGAATTTTCAATGCTAAAACATTTGCCAGGGTAGACATGAATGGCGGCCATCATCAACGCAATCACAATAATAGTTATTTATTTTTCAAATACATGTAATATATTGAGTATTTTATTATTTAATAATTATAAAATTATATTTGTTATAATATATGTTCTCATCGAAATTGTGGGTAACTTGTAACTCTCAAAATATAGATTTTATTTATTTTTAAGTAAGAGTCCATAGCAACGCCCTTAGAGTCGTTTCTGTACTCTATGGTTCTGACTATTAAACTCATAACTAAATAATTTAAAACCCGCTTTTCATGATTTTTGACAATGATTATGATGTGAAGTCACATCAAAAGCACGGTTTCTTATTAATAGGTTTATTTTATCAAAATCTTCAAGGGGTTGTTTATCTTATTCAATTTAAAACCTATTTTATAATTTTTTGTAATTTTGCTTGCAACTTTTTTTATTTGTGTTTTACCATCTTTTTTACACAAATTTGTTTTCTTTGTTTTTAAAGCAATTTATTATATTAAAAGTACAGGTTACAAATATACCTAGTTTAAGATTTAAACTTGTTATTGTAATGTGATACACGTACGAAAATACCAACCTGTTATTGTAGTGAATTTATTATTTCCTAATAATAAACCGAGACAGTAGCCTATAAAGAAGCCATATAAAATTTTTATAGTACTCAATTTCTCGGCGCAAAATAGAGTGCGAGGGGCTTTATAAAACATAATAGTATTATACTGTCAAGTGAAATTCAATGCGCACTAATGTACGATACAACAACTCTTACAGAGTTTTTTATGAGACGGAAGACAAGATAGAACTTTCTAACCACCGGTGAAATTAAATCAAACCCTCGGAGTTAGGCTTTGAGCGTTGGTATTATAGTCGAGAAGTAGTAATAGTAGGAAATGCTGGAGAAAAGCATTGTGAACGAATAGCTGTTTATATGAAAAAAGAATACAATTAAAAAGAAATTGAAATGAATTTGACGGGAAAATAAATGTTAGAAGAAAGCTGTTGTTAAATTGTGTGAGTCTCTTGTGTTGAAGTTTCCATATAGACACACAAGGGAAGGCATTGTTCCGTCCAAGGATCATGTTATTTGCTTACAACTCCAAGGTTGACAATCTCGGTGGCGTGAAATGCTGAGTGCTCTCCGCGTACGTAATAAACTGGCTTTCGCATTTTAAAATTTGTGGAAATATGCTCAACACTGCAAAGTATCTGAAAAAAAGACGTCTAAGGAGAATATGGGAGATTTTTCAGAGGCAACAGTTTGATTTGTTATAGACTAAATGAGCAGAAATTGATTTACTGTTTCTCGGGAAAACGAAATATTGGACGGGATGCTTCAGTCATTTTTGCATCAGTGGCAGCTGCTCTGCTGTTGAACATCTTTGTATAATTAATTAACCATAACATTTAACAGGGCATAATACCTTCTTTACGTTTGTGTTATAGAATAATTCAATATAATTCGATATACTCAGTTTTTTTTCATAATGTTTTTTATAACTTTTTGTATTACTTTTTTATAATTTAGAGTGAATTATTATTTTTGTTAATTAAAGAAGTACTTAATTTTATATATTGTGTATTTTAAAATTAAAGTTCATTGATTGCGAAATTATTCTTTTGTATATTATATACATCGTACAAGTATAATGAGGCTAGCATGTATGCAATATACAGAAAGTTTGTTTATATTGTAAACGGATTTTATTATTTGCTTTGTCTTAAGACATTTATTTTGAATATGTGTGTGTGTTTAAATATGGTACGCCTATTTATATACTTTAAAAATATTTTTGCTTAATTTTAATTGATAAAAACTACTACTACCAATTTGTAATTTTAGATACTTTTTATTTTGAGCGTTATATATACTACATATATAATATAATGTTGATATTATTTCTCATTGTTCAGTCATTAATTTTCACACAAACTTAATGTGTTATGATTGCATAATGCTTTTTAATCACCCATTGGGTTATTTTTGCAAACGATTATGCTTTTACTTTATAACCTAGTGTCGCGTTTTATACATACATATCTAAAGGGTGCACAATATAATATAGCAGTGAATTCTACTTATACATTTTTTCTTCAAAATTATGAATAAAATAATTAAAATAAAACAAATATGTTCCTTAATAACAACATATGTTATACCACAGGAACTACATTATCCTAAGTCATCAGATACATATGTCGAAAATGATTGATGAAATCAATAAAGAAACTCAATCATTCCTTCCAATGTAACTAAAACTTTGTATGAAATAGACATAGAGGAGAGCACCTTTGTCACTATGAAACATTTAGAATCATCTGAATTAACTTTTGACAAACCTACAATATTCACTTTTCAAAGATCATAAAATTAATACAACACTGACTTAAAAATAACACCAAGATAATATCATATTAATAAAATTATAGTTAGTGCATTGCTCATCAGCAACAATTTATTTGTTGACTTATTATTGACACCATCAATTTATTGACATGACTAATTCCACATTTATACATAATAACGCTACACAAAAAAATCATCACCAATCCTAAAAATAAAGACGATGCACTAAATGCCTATTTTGCTCTTTTTAAAATAAATCATTTATATAATAATAACATGAAAAAATATTACACGTCTCGTTCCAAATAATTCTTCCCTTAGCAATGTACTTTTTCCTGTTTCTATTGTCAAAAGCACTTATTTTATAAAACATCACATACATCGGATAAGATACCTGCCATAGATATAAATAGCCCTCTTTTTCTCTGATAAACAAAATATAATCCATATCTATGATACCTGCCCTCTTCGTAACACAGACTGCTAAAGAACATGAAGTCCCTCTCAGTAATTTTTTTAGTGTTCCATGCTTACGGTTGTTTTACAAAGCGAGTGAAAACTGCTATTACTATCTCTATTTTTTAAAAGGGTTCTCCATAGATCTCAATCACAGAATTATTTCCCAGTACATTTAACAAAGAATTCAAGCAAAGTTATGAAATCTATATTGAGTGAAAACAGGTTATCTTATATGTGCTTACACAATCTTATATTATAGTTCATCAACATGAATTTATCGGGAAGCGCTCAACCTGTATACAATTATTATCTACACTTAAAGACCAAGCCTATGGAATAGATTATGAGTTGTTAAATTGGATAAATAATAATTGTCTTTCCAATCGCATTCAAATTGAATTCGTAGATGGCACGTTACATATATTATTAATATATTTAGTAGTGGTGTTATAGAAGGCTTAGTTCTAGGTCCTTTTTATTCATTTTTTATATTAACAATATTACATCATGTATTGGTGGGAATGTTATTAGTAAACTTTATGCTGATGACACTATACTTCTACATGCATCGCAATAACAATATATTGCTCTAATCTATATACTAGTACTGTTGACACTTTTGTAACAGGGTGTAATACATGGCAGTTAAACGTTGCAGTCTCTAAATGTAATATATTATATATTCTACACAGGTGATGATGCCTTTGTATTGTATTATGTTAAATAATCGTTTAAGTATGTTAATTAAGTTAATTGTCAGTATTATAATATATAACAAATTTAATTTTTCTACACACTGTATCCATATTCATATTTATAAGTAAGCCTTTTCTTCGATGTTACCTCTTATTAAATTTTTTCACTTCTAATAATTATAAACTTTTTGACGTGCTGTTATTGCTTATGTTAGTCCCATTTTAGATCATGATTCCCCTGTCTGGTCTCATCCGCTTGTTAGAAACATTTTTTAAATAAAAAAGATTCAGCGCTTCTTTACTAAACGTATTTATAGCATTTAAATAGATTCTAACCCAGACTTCATAGATTCTAACCCAGACTTAAAGTATTGTGTGTAACTTTTTTAGAATATAGAAGAATTGTTATTGATTTTTGCAAATATATTATGGTATTCCGTTTTAATGTTAAAAATAAAATGTTTAACTTAAGAGGAAATAATGTAAAATTAGATATACATAAAAAACTAATTGTAACTATGAGAAATTATTATTTTTCTGTTAGGGTGGTTCCAATCTAGAATGCATTACCAAATATTGTTGTAAATTCTAAATCTCTATACGTATTTCAAAAAGAACTTAAGAAAATTAACCTAAGTCCGTTTTGAAATGTTTATAAATAATATTGTACCTTTTACTTGTTTACAAGTTAAGTTTGCACTTAGCATTGAAATTGGTGGACATTCTTATAAAATATATTTTTATTTACTACATACATGCTACCGACATATTTTGTTTCATGTTTGTGTTCAAGCTGGTAGCACTTTAGTATATACCGTGCCTGTACTCGCCTTTTGTTTTCAATAAATATGTTATTATAGCTATCGATATTAAATATTGATTTTTTGTAACTTAGATGAAAAATATATATTCTCTGTACTATATACGAATTTCAAGTAATTTAATGCATTTATTAATCCAATAAATCTAAAACTTTTTGCGCAAAGGAGTTTTTATAGCTAGGATTAATTTGGTTTATTCTTTTTAAAGGGCAACTCTCTTTTCAAAAATGTTATGTATTAATTTTTGGTAAATTCTATGAAAATTTAACATTACGAATACCAATGATGGTCCCTGAAGAAAACAAGAATTTGTAACATTATTATTTACATGTAGATAATCGTATAGAAAGTTAAAAGTAAAATGTCGAATGCGTTTTACATTTAAAATAAGGAATGATTGATTAAGATGCTTTAGTTAATTATCTGTTCAATGTTTTTATATCAACCTATATTCATACAAAGTACTTTATTACTTTTTACTGCAGTATTAATCAGAACAGTGAGGACAACATCCCATTCGCAGAAATTCACAGTGACAATGACGGGAATGACACGAGAACTGCTCCAGTACACACTACCAACAACCATGTCCATTCTAGAGTTAGCATGCAGCATCAGGGTGTGTAGACTAAATTAGCGGAGACATTTATTTTTATATAACTACATTGTTTTCCGTTTTTATTACAGAAAAGTCTTTTTCGCAATTATCATTCTACTATTATTTATTATTATTTCACTATACTATTTTGTTACTTAAAGTGAGTTAAACAAATAGAATTTAAAATCTTATAAAAAGTAATTTAGTGTTTACGTTATAAAATGTTTATATTTTAAAATATCATACTCTAATGTTGTGAAATGTTACATCTTTATGATCTCATATGTTAACATTTTAATTACATTACTCCTAACAGTATCTATTAATTTTACTATACTTTTTTTATAATCTCAATATTATGTATTTATTCTCGTATTTATTTATGTATTATATTTACTTATGAATCATATAAAATGATCAATTCTCTCATTCACAGTTTTATGATAGGACCCGCTTATATATTTTTTCGCTCGTTTGTTTCAAGTTTTATTTATGCATATCGAGTTTTAAATACATTGACATTTTTTTAATTTATAAACAGTTAATAAATTCACTCAGTTGTAGCAATTATTTTGTATTTCTCATGCTTACCTTTCTTTGATCTTATAAATCCATAAATTTACTAAATTTTAGTTTTTAATCTCGTTCAAATTCTTCTATCGTTACGTATACTAATTGTGAGTTTACAAATATTTATGTTTTATTGAAATACATATTTCTTCTATCACAGTATATCATTATGAAACATATATGACAATTTTCTTGACCACTTGAACATAAATGACCACTTTAATATGTATTGCATAGTTAATATACTTTTTATTTTTAGATAATGTAGTTACGCCATTTGTTATACTATCTACTTTTATAAATTACTTTTTGGTTCTATGTTTTATTTAAAAGTTGCATTTTATCCGATCTATATAATCTGTTAATATTTTATTAGAATTTAATACTCACAATTATTTTTCTTTGTACATTTAAATGACAAGTGATACTTTTAAAATTGTAAACCTGCATATGTATATTTCTCTGATACAATCTCAGTTACTACATATTATATTTATATAATTATTGAAAATATTATTTGCATTACCATTTTTATGTCACTTGTAGAAATAGAGTACCTACATATATCAAATTTTCGACACTCTTTAATTGCATCAATCTACAAATAAAAAAATAACGTATTTAGCACACTGAATATTCAATAAGTTGTGCTCCAAGGTTGTGATGTTCTGGTATATATATATTGCTATATTTTGTTAAAAGTTACTTATTTTACAAGAAATATTTAGGCTGTTTACTATTTATTTTTATTATTAATTATAACATTGTTAATATGATCTAAACATTATCATATTCATTACTACATAATATAGCTGTTTATTTATTTGTTTTGCACAATGTAATACAACATTTATAAGTATGCCATGCACTTTTATTTATAGTAAAAATTATAATATTAGAAAATTATTTCTACATTTGAATTTTTATTATGGTGAAAGTATATATATAATTATCGAAAAATGGATATCTATATGGAAACGTTTAATTTGTAAAAAAAAGCAGCAATAGTCTAGCTTCGCCGAGTACGTTGGATTGTACATTTGAACGCTTTTATAACAAGGATAATATTAATATGAGTAATTTAATTTTACCATAAACTGTAGGAATTTTTTTAGTATAGTTTTGTTATCGTATTTTTATTAATTTTAGTGTTTGAATAAACATATTGATCTATATTATATGGATTCATAATAGTATAAGTCATAGAATTATTTTTATATTCATTGCTGAACTATGTGTCATCAACATAATTTTAACATGCAGTCTTTGAATTCATTTCTTACATTCATTTTGCGGCGCTGTCGTTTTATGTTGATTATTATTATGTGTAGATTATGCAGTAGCCATGAAAAAGAGTTTCAGCGACTAGCATAAGCATAGAGATCTAAATCAATGAGCATGTGAGATGCTTTAGCAGCTCTAGTCATCATTAAGGCTATTTACAATACAATAGATCTACATATAATTGTAAAAGCACGCTAGTGTTTATATAAAGTTAAGAAAATTGGGAAATTAGCAATAAAAATTGTGAGACGTTTCAGTTCACTAAACTAACCATTAATTATATCAACCAAGACGGAGACAACGTGACTGGACTATAAATGTAAATTGAATTAAGAGTTACATAATATATACATAGTTAAACAAGGATTTATTGCATAATTTAAAATTTCGTTTTTAGAATTACTAATACAAAAATAATACATCTACCTAACAACATAAATTCCAATTAAAAGATAACCCATAAAATAGTCACCAAAATCAATCATGAAATAAATACAAATCGAAGCTACGGTTAAGTAAGATGCAAAGAAGAAAGCTTGAGATCATTAATTACGTGTTTAGCTGTTAAAATAATAATATTTCAAAAGCTGGCGTTAAGATTAAGGGTATTATTATAGTTACATTTAATAAAATCTGTTTCAACGGTATATACTGAAGTTTAAATTATTAGAATTACAGGATTAAAAGCGGAGAAATCGATAAGACCAGTGAGAATTGAGTGGTTAAAAAGAGCATTATAAATATTATTATATCTAAAAGTGGCTTTATGTTCTTTTAAACGTGTGGAAAAATCCCGATCTGTTTCTCCTATATAAATTTTAAACAGTTTTTACAAAGAATATGGTAATCACCCGGTTTGTTACGAGAAGCTGATAAGTTTCACATAAAACATAGCAGCGAGCGCCTTGATAAGCTTTACATTCTTTGGTTTAATAATTCGGATAGATTAATTTTGTTTGATACCGTCACTCTTTTCACTAATATTCCTCTTGATGTTAATATTAATTTCCTTTGTCGTCGCCTTGCTTTTTCTAATATAAATTTTACTGTTATCCCTGATTGTTTCTGTGGTCTTTTCAAGCTTGCTTCTAAAGATAACTATTTCTCTTTTAATGATACATTTTACCAATACATTTTTGGCTCTCAGGAAATCATCTCTGACCGGTTTTAGCTGATATTTTCTCAAAACATTTTGAATGTGAACTTCTTCCTCTTTTTTTAGGGGTAATAAACTATTTTTATTGGTTGGTTAAGTACAGGGTGCGTTAGAAGTCACTACCGTAAAAAAATAATGCTTTTTCAACAATCCACGAACATCTGGCATGCTTTTTGACCATCTTAACATACAAAGAACTACTGTTCGTCGCGTTTTAAAGAAAGATTTACATCTTAAGCTATTCAAGGCTACAAAAGTTCAATATTTAACTCCACTGGCACTGCAAAACCGAGTTTAATGCTGCAATTTCATTCTTCAAAAATATGATAATAATCGGTTGAGAAATAAGCTAATATTTTCTGATGAATCTGCCATATTTCATTGAAACATAGTAATGCCGTTATGTGGTCGAATCAGAACCCTCACTTTTGGGAACAGGTACAGATATGCACCCACCACACATAATGGTATGGGGTGCAATGTCAGCAATGCAGTTATTTAGTCCTTATTTCATTGAAGGGATTAGAGATTTTGAACAATATATGGAACTTCACGAGATTAATTTATCCCTGAACTTGAACACAGAGAATTTCTATAATATTCGTACCATTTAAATCAAGACGGAACCCCACCGCATACAGTAATCCGAACAAGAGATTTTCTCAATAAGAAGTTCAACGAAAAATGGGTTGGTAAGCTCAGTCCTTGTCTCTGGCCATACAGGAGCCCGGATTTAACATCATGCAACAATGCACTTTGGGTTATCGTTAAACATCGTGTCAGAGAACATATTCCTGCGACAGTGGATTATCTGAAAGAAGTCACAATAAATATTTTCCAAGAATTCGATGTTGATCTCCTTCGTAAAATTTACAACAGAACATTCCGCAGATTTCGATTATGCATCGACAATGGTGGAGTCCAGGTTGATCCATTTGATGTTTAATTA
>JAYRBW010040926.1:0-11673 GCA_036023295.1 Invenusta paracnida
TCGGTGTATTGCATGGTGAGGAGAGACGAGTATACGACCGTACACGAGTGCGGAGCAAAGTAGAATGACTAAAACAGGCGCGCGCATTCCTTTTATACTCTGCCTGTTCTGTCATTGGCTGGCCGTACTCGATCGTAATTGGTCGAGACAACAAGCCCCCCTCCTCCGCCGCACGTCACATGTCTGAGTCGTGGCGCTCCTCCCTACTACTACCAAATAAAAGTGTAATTAGTTAATTTATATACTTTGAGAACCAATATATCAAAATAAAATTGTTTTCGCATGATTTTATTTAAGCAAATTAGTCTATGTTTACACGACTTCATTTTATATTTCAATAAAAATAAAAGCCATGACATATTTGCCCTAATACATATATATGTAATACAATCCCAAATTTAAACTTTTATAGCTTTATAAACTTTAACTATATACCATTATATGCATTATAGTCCCACAGATTGCACCCTCCAGCTACAAGGAACGAGGTACCAACATTGACTCTCCCCTCCACTATAATTGTAGATAATGCGGTGTAAAACCTTCCGAAATGGACGTCTGCCGGTGTTGGGAGGGATGGTTTGGACATCAGTAGCATTTTAAAATCTAAGCTAAATTTTCTAAAAATTCTTATATTTAATTCAATATAATAAAAGTATTTATAACCTTTTTAAAAATTATGTTGAATATGATTTTGAACATATATCAATTGTCTCTATATCTTAAAATCAAAATGATACATAAGTATATATCATGTAATTACGTTTCCAGGTGCTTTTGAATATTGGTGCATTGGACGATTATGCTATTTTTGTTGCCAAAATTGGCCTGATACTAATATTCAAAAGCATCTGGAAACGCAATGACATGATATGTGTGTTAAATTTATATTTTAAGATAAAGACAATAAGTAGATATATATTAAAAATTATACGCAACATAACTTTAAAAAAGTTATAAATACTTATATTATATTAAAAATAAGAATTTTAGAAAATTTAGATAAAATTGTAAAAAAATGCTTATTCTTTAATATGGAAATTTTTAAATGCCACTGGTTTAAACCAACCCTTCCAACACCGGCCGACGTCCATTTCTGAAGGTTTGACACCACTATCTACAATTATAGGGGGTCAATATTTGTACCTTATTCTTTGTAGCTGGAGGGTGCGGGCGTTCGTACTATTATTGTTTCCCAGTATACATCGACCATGATTGTTTAATGTGTATTCAAGCTAATTGGACATTTACTATACTTTCGATATAAAGGCTATTACAAATTGCTGGCTATACACTAAAGGTTTTCCCTTGATGTGAAGAAACAAATTGACTTAAATGCAGTGATACTGTTATCTAATAGGGCATTAAACAAATCAAATGTGAATTTAAGGCATTGAAGTACTGTGTTATGACATTTAAACGTAGTGCGTCAAGATTCAAGGCCGGCCATTCGACCAGCACTCTTTAAAATGACGCATCATTACACTTATTTAATCCTCCACACGCATGTGTGACTCACTGGCTTGCAAGCCACACTCCCTGTGTAAACTTCTTCGGATCATTTACTCCCCATACTACTGTGAGCAAGCAATAGTATTATACATAGGTATATAACTTGGTTTTGGGGCAGAATGGGAATTACCCATTCGACAAGTATGTATGTATCTGAACACATGTGAAACATAACTTATAGCCCTTTATGCACACCGGGCTTTTGTGCGTATCTGTATCCCGGGGGCCCTCCGTAATATATCTTTAACTTTCAATAATAGAGTAGTTTATAAACTTCGTATATATACCCAGTTGTCATAGACAAAATGGTCAAAAACAATGTTTGAATAAAATAAAATTAATTTCTAAAAATTTGTTTTTACATTTCTGCCAAAAACTGTTTTATATTGTACCCTTTGAATTATTACATGCAATTAATCGGTACCCGAATAAGAGTATCTATAAAATGTAGATTTGGCTAATTCTTTACAAAATGGTGCCTCTGTCGAATGTGATCACAATAGGGAATATATAGCGCTAAAATAAGTGACGGAAGCTTACTTTTTACTTTGCTCCATTTATGTATTTGAATGTCACAGAAAAAAATGTGGGAGAGTAAAAACAAATCTAGTTGGACTACTGAATGTTATCGCTTTTCAAGAAATCATTGACTTATTCCTGGTTTTCTCAAAAATAATCGATATGGCAGTCGTCATACAGGAGTAATTGTCAAATTTACAGGTACAGCTCTTACACCTAGGATTATCCATTAGGGATTAAGATTAATCCATTAAGATGATTAGTGCATAAATCATAAGATATTATTGGTATACTGCAGTTAGAATTGACAATGCAACCAATAACTGTATTTTATAGTAGTGGAAGTGGGTATATGTATTAGGTAGACCACTGATATCGTCAAATAAGGCAGAGGCGAAACTGTAGTACAACTAGCATTCTTCTCATGCTTTTAACAATTCTCAATGATATTAGGTATTTTAAACCAGAAATAGGAGTGAATAAACGGAAACAGCAGCCAAAATAACTTTGCAACTTCGCAGACGGAGTAAGACCCAACATCCAATCATAATGCTGCGAAGAATCACGTGACTTCATAAGGAATCAACTACAATAAGCTGGTTTAAAGTTAATACTAGCTGTTCACATATTTAAAAAACGTAATTCTTCAGCTTTCGAATGATGTAAAATTATTACTCCTTAGCTAAGAATATATCGGCAATAGTGGAATCAGATACATTCGTATACTTTTGCATATAAAATACGTTAGTCTATAAATAGCTTCTGGATTTCCCTCGTCCTAGTTTATTAATAGATCTTGGATTTCCCCCGTCCTAGTCTATTAATAGATCTTGGATTTCCCTTGTCCTAGTCTATTAATAGATCTTGGATTTCCCTCGTCCTAGTTTATAGTCGCTAACAGACGAAATATTGATGATTAATAATAGGCCTGTCTCTTCTCTATTCTCTTACATTTCTGTGTATGAAACCAACTGCTTTTTAATTATTTCTTATAATACAGTCATTAATGACAGCAATTTAAGTAGAGAACTGAAAAAGGTAACCTTCAGGTGAAACATTGTACTCGACACGATTAGTATCCCGATTCTGTCCTTTTCCCTTTTCTGTTTTAATTGTTTCGGATATGAACTCCGGATAGATATAACAAGTAACAAATACATTTTAATAAATCAATACTATTTTTCCAAATTGTACGAAGAAGTTAAAGAAACTGTATCTTCGTTTATAACAAAAATATTAAGAAAAGCGATTAAATTAGTACATACACTGAGATTTTACAATTTTTAATGTTTATTACCATTTTATGATCTTCTATTGTTGTTTTTGAAGATATTTTGGAAATAAAATGTATATTTATCATATTAATAATATGATGTTAGTATGTATAAAACTAACGGTACAATGTTTTAATGGTTACCTATAAGTAACTCACTTGCTACAGAAAATACCCTAACATAACTTTATAGGCAAATATCATATCTCCGAATTAATCTATAATTTCAATTAATCAATACGGAATCAGGCACACTTTAGAAACACTGTATTTAATATAATCGATTGCTTAATTTCAAAAATTTATATGAAATTTCTTTGACTGTAATAATCTGCTTAAAATGGAATGATTTTACTCAAATGCTTGCATTAGAAAGACGCAGCTATTTTTACGCTCAAACTATAAATGTAATGCAAGATATATTTACTAAGTTTAATTAACTAAGCCCATTCTCAACACTATGTCAACACGCTATGTGTAAGTAATCATAACACAAGCTTGTATAAAATTAAATATCCGATTGAAAACATAAGTGAAACTTTGGTAAACTTAACCAAGGTTTTCTTATGTTAGTTAAGTAGTGTCTGATGTATTGGGTATAAAACAGAAACATCATGTTCATAAATAGGGACCGAAATTGGAGTGGAACATAAGTAAGCCATTATTTACAATGCTGATTGATTCATTTTTAAATTTCGATGAATATTTCTGTTTGTTCCGTGTATACTATACAAGCAAAGAGGCTCAATGCATTTCTTTGTCATGTATCCATGGGAAGTTTCCTGATATTTGCCTATATACATATATTGTAGGTTCCTTACAAACCTTAGTTTTTAGTTAAGTTTTTCAGGCAACGCAACTTTGTTTTTAAGGGGCATTCTTCGGTCCCTATATGGCTCGTCAGAACTTCTCACGATAAGCTGCTCCTAAACATTAACGAAAGCTTTACACATAGAAAAGGAGTATAGTATATTTAAAATGGCTATATCGTAGTATCTAAGCAACCGGATGACTTTGAAACTTACTAATTGCTTAGAGACAGACCAGTACTGGTATGAAGGCCGTTTGACCGCGAGTAGCGGCCTTCTTTAAAGTTAAATATCCGATATTAACAAATTAATAATAATATTTTAAAACAGTCATTAAATGACGCCCCTTTCCAGGGGACGTATGACAAAACGGTCGCTTATTGTGATAGCTCATAACTGTCTATATGCCCTTTCAAAGTTTCAAGATTATCGATTACTTAGCTGCTTGAAATAAATGCTTTCTATCCTGTGTAGCTATTTTGTTAAAGTCCATTTCGTATGAACTTAAGGGGCATATGGGTGCATTTTCTAAAAGTGGAACATTTCTGGTCAAAATCATTTCGTGAAAACAAGTCATATTCTAGGCTTCATATATTTTGTCGTATAGTTAATTTCCACTCCATTTTAAGCTTATATGTTGTTAACATACTAGGCTGCTATAATCTCAGATTATTTAATGATAATAAGTTTATTTTATTCTTTCTACAAATTTTTAAATTTATGTCAACGATTAAGGCAAAATTACAAGATTTAATATATAATGACGGCTAACATTTACATGCATTAGTTTAATTATAGCAATTATAGCAAGTGTAAATTTTAACAACTGTAATCGAAACATTTATAAATTTTTTTTCAAACATGAAAAAATCAATTTTAAATTTTACTATTTTTTTAAATACATAATATGATAATTTAAAAAGATATATATTAAATATTGCATTATAACAGAATACATATTTCAGATAATATATTCCAACATTCAAGGACGTAACATGTTTGTTACTGTAATGCTAATGGTTGATCCCACTTTTAGAAAAAGTTCCATATATACATATAATACACCTTATATACTAAAATGTCGATGAAAAAAACAAATGAACTGCCTATGTATAACAAAGTATAACAAACAAAAATAGAACGGAAAGGAAAAGTAATGTAACGTTATTTTAAAATTTGGAAAATAGAAAAGAAATAAAGAAATTTATATTTCTTTCTTAATTATATGTATATTAGAAATCTTATCCAAAGTAAACCTCCGTGACATAAACTAAAAATGTATCTTCTACTCATATTGTAGATAGCAGAAGCTCTTCTCAATATCTTGGTAATTTATGATCTTAATAATGTTTCGAATAATGCATAATGGTTCAGGTAGAGTTTTTAATCTCATCTTTTTGCTGTTCATATCCTCTCTATATTCAGAGATGTGTATGTTATTCATTAAAAAGTGAGCTATACATACCTCTGAAATAATCTTTTAAATTGATAATAACATTTTCTCTATCACCGAGAAAACGTTACTGTAAACGGGGGAAGTGTCAATGACCGCCCAGTAGAAATGGAACTTGTATCAAAATCGAATTATTCGTCTTTCTCATCGATGCATTTAATTTAATTTAATTTTAATATAACATGTACATGCTGTAGGTATATATGCCGTTTTATCGATTACATTTTGTCTAATATGCATTTCCATTCACGTATTTCACTTGCAGGAGTTGATCTTGTCGAATATAAAACTGGCCTTCTTTGGAATCAGCTTCATTTTCCTCCTTGTTGCCATCGCTATCTTATTATTTTTCGGGTGAGTCATGTATCTTAAGTTTAATTTGTGTATGTACTCACTTTTCAAAAGTATTTAAAATGTTGTAAATTTACGTCAATTTTTGTACTGCATTTTCGTTAATATAATAATTTGCGTTTGTATACGAAATAAAATATTGATGTTCAAATTGATGGTTATATTTTTTAAATTTCATCATTTCAAAGAAAATTAGGAAAATTAAATTATGACTATTAATTTTACTATTTAATTGATTTATTTACATTTAAAAATGAAGCGATGTCATTAAATTCTGAAAACACGCCTGGGAGCTGACATATATATCTCAACAAAAGTATAAAATGCAAAGTAACAATTACCCTTTTATTTTCAATCGATAATAATGTATACGGAAGAAAATTTCATCAAACGTTTTTTTGTGCTACAACAGACTAGAAAAAGTATGAAATTAAATCCGTTTTGCAATGATAACATGCAAAATTATATGATATGGATACAAATAATGTAATCCACGCGCATAATTATTAGGAAAACGGAAACCAAAGTGGCATGTAATAAAAAGTGTTAATATATATCAGTCGTTGTTTTTAAGAGAAAAAATATACGTAGAAAATGAAAACAATATCTTGTTATTTTATCTGCCTTGAATATAACAATTATTTTAATATCATATAATAGTTGTAATATAATTTCAGCTAATATAGTAACATGTTCAACGTATTTTTTTAATGTATGTCTTTATTATGTCGATAACAATATACGAGCATCTACACTTATGTTATATATATACACAAATATTAATTTTTGTTGGGCAAACATAATTAAAAAAAAACACCTTATTTTGTAGGTATTTTATCATCAATTCACATACGTGTAATATAACAATTTATATGAAATATATTTGTAATGAATGACTGTGAACTAATTATATTATTCTAAAAAGTACATTCTGTGATTAATGCTTTATATATAGATCTCATTTAAGTTTTTATATTTCTGATGAAAGAATATTTCACATAATTATTAATTAAGAAGGGGATTACATAAACATGGTTTTAGTTTTAAAGTTCAATGCGCAAAATATATATTTGTACATATTATTTAGATTTTCCAGATCAAATGCGACAGAACAAATGCGACGACTCCAGGTCAAATTGAGACGGCTGAGATTTTATTTTTAAAATAGCGATATACTTTTTTAAGACCAAATGTTGACTAGGCTATCTCGAATGCGTCCAGGTCACCAAAATATAATGTTGACGACATTATAATTTAATGTTAACTGAGAGTTGCTGTTTATTAATTCTGGCAGTCTTTAATGAAGCCTTTTATAAAATACCTATAAAACTGTAAACAATAATGTTCATATTGCAAACTATTTACTATGCATATATACTTAAAAGAAATAATATTGTATTAAGTAAAGGGTGAAATATATTCTTATCTTCAAGTTAACATGTACAGAAAACGTTAACTTCTATTGATCAATTGAACTAGTTGATTGCGGTTTGTATAATCATTAAAAAATCAGAGTTGATAGCGACATGTTTGGTGTATTGCAATACGCACAGCTTCAGGCATATTAAATATATACAACATAAAGCAGGTATATAATAATTTAGAGAGGTAATAAATTGTGATTACAGTTATCATTACAGATAGACACATGGCAGGCATACTATGAATTATGTGAGTACAATTTAAAAAAAGGTAAGAAAAACGAATTGCCACAATTTACTAAAGTTTAGCTATGAGATGAATTGCATTGATTATTCTATATACATACATAGAGCATCTTTAATAGATAACTCTATAATACAATTTGCATTAGGTATCTAATATATGTGACAATTCAGCTATAGATAACAATACTAAAAACTCTATATAATATGTATTAATCAATGTAGTCCATCTCTTAACCAAACTTTTGTCAATTGTATCTCCTTATACTCACATAATTCATGTATGGACCTATGTTCGACTGTAATGACAACTGTAATCAATATTTATTACTCCTATCTATGTGTAATGCCCGCATAATATAATATTAATTACCATGTCCGAGAATGCGTATTGCAATGTACGAAACAGGACGCTATTAATTCTCATTTTTTCTTTTCTATATATAATCATCTTTACACATTTTCACATCTTATAGGAACAATTTTTCACACTATATCATTTGATATTAATATAAATCATAAGATATTTTTATATACCTCTAAGGGTAAGATATAAAACAGATATTACAACAAACACTAGACCATGTGTTGAACACCCTCGTCTAAAAGGAAACATTTCAGACCAGATTATTTTATGTGTACAAAATATCAACTATATTGTACATATCGAAAGGAAATTAATATATTATTTATAGATTGATTACAAACAAATACCATCGGAGTATATTTAGGGCTATATTTCTATCTCGGTGTTTATCTATATTTATATTTAACGACTGTAAAAATAACGGCAAGTTGTATGTTCAGCTAGATAATAATCCCCATCCATGCCTGCCATTTAAAATATAAAGAAATCAAATAATTGTAGACAATCCGTAGAGACAACGAACACAGCTGGTATGCTGACACTATAGTAGCTAACTGCCAACAGATTGTACATTGTCCTATTGAGAAAAGTCACCCAAGACAAAAAGTGTTTATTTCTTAATCAATTAGAATTTAGCAGAAGATTCCAACATTTTCCATTTTAATAAAATGCAATGCTACATTCAATGAACTGTTCAATTTCGAGAAAACGTATTTAAATTATGCTTTTAGCCAGTATATAGACATTCTTCTGAAAGTATTTTACACTTTTCAGTAATCATTTAAATATCGAATCAACAATTTATGTTGCCAATAGATCCATTTTATATGGCCCTGTCAACATTTAATCTGAAAAATATACACAATATTAAAATTCAAGTCATAGCTGTCTCTATTTGATCTGACGTCGAATTGCATATACACTGACGTATCCTGACACAGCTGATATGTGGTTGACAATATGGTTGTTGAGTCCATTTTATATTTCTTAAAATGTAATGGAATAGCCTTGTAGCGTAGACTTTATGTGCACTACTGGTACTGCTATAATATATCAAAACAGTACAAAGTCCCTTAAAACATTCTGTACTGTTTTTACGTTAGCAGGAGTGGAAATCCCCCCCCCCACAACTTTAAAGAGAGCACTAATTTTCTAACTTGCCGCTATATTTTCAAAATTTATTTCATGCATTTAGCGGGACAATCCATTTTTAGATGTATAAAACATGGCGGTCCTGTTAGCTACGATTATTCTGTCGCACGACTTTAGTTGATCGAGAAAATCTATTATATATGTTTTTTGTGTACATAACAGACACTAATAATGAATAATTAACTTGATTAACGCATAGAGTGTAAAAAGACGTGATGCAATTAGGAGAGAAAGTAGCATGACCAAGTTTACAAGTATACGATTAAAAATATTAGTTTCACTTATGGGGTGTTTGTAAGGTTGTCTTGTCTCCTTAAAACATTTAAAGCGTTTTAGAAAATAATATAACAAACAAATTAGAAACAGTTTTCATGCGAAACTGTTAACAAAAAGGGATGCAGTTCTAGAATGTGGTCATGTGACCACCTATTTGGGTGCGTAATTTGGATGAAAAACTTTATTTAATGAATTTTTGAGTGATTATAGCGTTAAAAGGTGTAAAGCTATTATATGTTTGGAAAAGTCATCGAAACTTTCATTGCTCTATTTGTTCATTTGTTCATTTGTTCATTTAAAAACACAGCAGAAATGAGGGATTGGGATAAACATAATGCTAAATGTGTCGGTGAATTTCTAAGATATTTAAATATACGTATAAAATATATTTTACAATACCGAGCTTTGTATAGATGAAGGGAATCTATCGTTTGTCAAGTCATTACAAATTCAACCTAATCAGCAGGATTGAATGTAGGATTTACATAAATAAATTTATAAACAACATTTCTAAATATTAAATATATATGAAAGTTACTCTATAAAAAAAGAAAAAATGAAAGAAAATATTCTTTATCTTGAGAATTAAAACTCGTTTGGCATACCTAATCCTCTCTGCATCCTCAGTTAGTATAAATTACAATTAAAAGATAACAATATATATATATATGAGGCATATCAAAAACTAATATAATGCATAATTCATCTGATAAAACCACAATTATTTTCACAAAAAGCCGAGATAATGCAGTTCCTAATAATTAAATAATATACATTTCAACTACTGTTTCATCCTAATAATATGGACATCGTCAGGAAAATGATAATTAATACATTTATACAAGAAACAATGCTTATTATAGGTTTCAATGAGTACAATTCAAATTTACACAACAATACTCATAAATATAATATAATATACAGAAAAAACTTAAAACATAAAACTGAGAACCCGAAGACAGAGAGATTAGAAGAGGTTTAGAAAGTAAGACTGACCTAATTGCGTAGGGGAGTTATTAAGAATGGGTTGCTTATATTTAATATTCAATGATTCTTTTCTGAAAAAAATCGAGTAAATTATTGTTGGCCAGTGTCAAAATTAGTTATTAATATTACAGGAACAGCGAAAAAGCAATAACCGAATTTTTGACAGTGAGCCATGTTCAGAAATTCTAGTGCTTCTTTCATCTAGGTAGTTGTTCTTGCAATATTCATAATTTTTCCCTTAGACACTGCCAATCATTTTCTCGATCTTTTCGTAAAACAGCCATTGTCTATTAAATATAAGCCAAGCCATTTTGCCTAACTCTCCTATACGCGATCAGGCCAGTCATATTTAGTATTCTAGTGAATTAGAGTGTAAGTTGTACTCATTGAAACCTATATTTAAGCATTTCTTATTGTAATCATGTCCGAAGTATTACCTTTCCTGGATCGATGTTCATATTATTATAGGACGGAATAAATTGAAATATATGTTATCTACTTATTATTATGAACTTTATTACTTTGACCTTTATTTTGTAATGTGGTTTATCTAATGAATTCTGTATGATATTTCTTACTATGTAACAATTTGCATCATATTATATACAGTAATAGTATTAGATACAGGTTAATTCGATTTTTAAAAAGACTAAGATATTTAAAATTGACCGAAGCGACAGCTGAGGTCAATTTAAATTTCGCAGTCTTATTAAAAAACGAATTAACCTGTATCTAATACTATTACTGTTTAATCGACTGCCTTAAAAGAATTAACAGCGGGAACTCTGAATACTAACACAATAATAAAACAATTTAAACAGAACAATTTTATTTAAATATCGCAGTCTTATTAAAAAACGAATTAACCTTTTAAACAATTTAAACAGAACAATTTTATTTAAATATCGTTCAACTGCAAAAGAATTAACAACGGGAACTCTGAATACCAGGCAAGATACAGTTCTTTACATGATTATTGTTTTATGTTCACTGTGCCATAATTGTAGAGATTTATTGTAATAGTTTTCTCTTTTTGTCCTTCAACCTCGTTGAGCACGTTTGACAATATTTCATCCATACCGTCGTTCAGGAATTCGCCATTCGCTTCCACTAAGGGAAGCTCCATCGATGTACTGGTACATTGTTGAGGAGCACAGGCCGACGTGATGATGTCAGACATTTTCCTTTTCTTTGCCTCTCCTGGGCGCTTGTAAATAGCCAGAGAATTGATAGATTTATGGCCACTCACAGCCTGAATGTCAATATCAGACAAACCAGCCTCACCCAAAATGGTACACGACAGCACTCGT
>JAYRBW010040937.1:0-11673 GCA_036023295.1 Invenusta paracnida
TTATAATAGCTCTAGGGATGAAAATAGCGAAAATATGAGTGTTTTTCTTAATGTTGCGTTAGAAGTGGCCGGGGCTGGATATAAGAACTTAAAAATATCTTTCGGCGTTGAAAATAATATAATATAACGCTGTGTTAAAGCCTCTAAAATCGATTGTATTTCTATTTAAGCGTTCTTATGTCTGACAACTCAACATTAATTGGAAAGGCTTTCTTATTTTTTAATGGCAACATTTAGTTAAAAATTATAAAATGGACAAAGTATGACATTTCTTGAAAAACTTATAATATTTTGTATTTTTAATAATATGGAACACGGGTTGCAGAGATTCTAAATCACTTTTATGTGTCAGAAAATAAATGTTTTATATATAACTGAAGATTTTGTTAAGAAAAATTACTTAAAAATATAATTAAAAAAATATAGAAAATAAATTTAAAATAAATTTTAATAATAAAATAGATTGAAATGCATCTTCAAACGTAAAATGATTAGTGAATTGAAGTTTTATGTTATTACAATGAATTTTAAAAATATCAATTTTTTTAGTAAACTTTTTAATCGTCAGTTTGTTTTTAGAAATTATATAGCATATTTGTTTTCTGTTTTAGAGTTTAGTATTCGAAAATTGAACAAAAGACAAATGCTGCCTGGTAAGTATTCAATTAATTACCTATACTTTAAAAAAGCAAACACATTAATAGTAATTTACATGCTAATGACTAGAGAGGGTATTTGTATTTTGTGTAGTAGCCCAATAAGATTGGAATCACCGAGTTCGATATGGGACTTGGGGGGGAGCACTTGTTTAAAAACGTGTTATCTCAGATTCAGTACTCTCAGTTTTGCGTATGGCAAGACATGTTTTAAGTTTATTTTTTTTTTATTTTAATGTTATCTATGCCTGTAAGTTGTGCAGCTATTAATTGTACAAATAATGTAGAAGTCGGGGATTAGAATCCATTGGGTGTATTTGAATTGACAGTATAATTTTAAGCGGTCGAAAAAGCATAATTTATAAATATACATATTATTATATATTAAGCTGTTAATAAAATTCTGCATTGGATATTTGATTGATACTAAAATTTAACAGCAGTAATATTCTGTGTGATATACAGTTAATAAAATAAATAAAATGCACATATATGTAAGTCTAGTGGGATATGTAAATATCTTTCTGAGAATTTAAACAAACATTTTTTATTCATGCTCTCCTATAACTTAGGACCTAGATATACTTTCTTTTTCATGAATTCATATCAATTACATATTATTATATTGCATGTTGAACATTTATTGTTATTAAAATATATATACATTATAGTCTATCGTCTTTTTAATCTACATAATTATATAGGTATATGTTTATACATGATTTGGAGTGATGTAGATATGATATATATGTATATGTATTTGCGAAAATATGTTTATTAATATAGATAAACTTTAGATAAACTCGAATATAATTATTTGAACAATAGACAAGTGTACGATACATCCCACATGTATACACACACCTATTATACTCGTATATATTGTCATCTTCACAATTAGTGGATATTTCAAAATTTCAGAAATAAGGATCATTAAAAAAGGCTATGACATGTGTTTTCGCAAAATCGAATGGTCTCCAATAAAACATGTTTACTTCATGTACCACATTTCTTTGCGATTCACGAAAAACCCAATTTCAATTATCCAGAAATCCTCGTCTTGTGAGTCGTCCAATTACACTACTAATTAGTCCGATTGCACTACAATTGTATTATCTGCATTTATGTACAGCTAGATGCCCACCAAATATCAATAAATGGGAAATTTGTATGAATAGGGACTTTAATTTAATTTTTTGACATCATAGATGTTTATGAGATCAAGCATAATATATATGAAATGGTCTAGGTATTTAAAGATTTCTCTCATTGTATTATGTACTGTAACGCAGCATTTAAACGATTACATTTTTATTTAATTAATAGCGTAGAGGTAATATTACAATATTTAGGATGTTTGGAAATATTTTTTTAAATATTCCAATTATGTTGATTATGTCATTGCTAATCCGACCAATTAATATAAATGTAAGTATTTTATTATACTTTTTCATGTATTGCAAACGTTGATATACATAATATAATGATTAGGAATTATTATCTGAGTTCGGTTATTTATTTATTTATTTAGATGTTTTTTCCAACTCTGAACCAGACTATTTTATCTTTCGAATTCGTGGTATTTACCGAAGCCATAATGACAAAGAAATGTATGGACCTT
The DNA here is from genome assembly GCA_036023295.1 of Invenusta paracnida. Lineage (NCBI taxonomy): Eukaryota > Metazoa > Platyhelminthes > Proseriata > Coelogynoporidae > Invenusta > Invenusta paracnida. Next base: position 2,278 of record JAYRBW010040937.1, read on the forward strand.
GGTCTCTCTTTTCAATGAGTCTACCAAAACGATGCTTAGGTAATTATGTATTTTAACTTCCACGTTCCGTTTTAAATTTTCTATTAAGATTCTTATCATCATTCATCAGTTAATGTCTGACCATAGGCGCATTGTTATGCCTGTTTGTAATTTCTTTTCTTACAAATTAATGCAATATTCTGTCGAAAGCAGTTTTGAAGTGTTGCACAAACATTTGCCTCGCTCGAATTAAAATCTATTATTGAGCCATTTTCTGTGATATATAAAAATATTTAGACATCTAGTTAAATTTTAAAAGTTTAAATCTGGCTTTATTTTGTAAATTCAAATTTCTGGCTATTACAAGAAACTCAATCGATATTGGATATATACTCGTATTAAGTTCGGAGGATAAAATTCAATAGATTATAGGTACATACTGTGTAAAGAGCGCGCTTCCAAAAGCCTATATCCCCTGCGACGCTTAAAAAAAGATCATTGAGTAGAAAACACTGCTAAAAATGTCTTTCTCCGAGATGTTTGCAACATCATGGAATACGCTGCCCCATTGTTTTTTGGGATAAACCCGGAAGATTCCCTTATGCTAGAAAATCTACAGAAAAAGAGCTCCCGGAATAATATTTTTTTCCAAAGATATCCCCACCAACATCCCTTTACTTAAAACAGGAAGACTTGGACAGACAAAAAACTATTGTCTATTGGCCACCTTAACCCTAATAATGCGCTTCATGAATTGACACCACACATATTCCCTTGTTCTCACAAATTTTCGCAACCATCTGTCCGGTCTGCTTATAGACACAAATCTTTCTTCCCCAAAACTATCACTGTTATAAATCAATAATTTTTATATATGATCTCTTTTTCTATACTGTCCTAACATGGAACTCCTGTTTCTTGTTTTGTTCTGTCCATCGATATTGCCTCCCTACTAAATTTACATTCCTGTCATGTACTTTTTTATCAAATATATTATTATTATTTTTTTATGTGTGTATATTATAAACATGTATAGACTTAAATTAATCCCTTCATCGTCAATATTAAGCTAACCTTTAAGAATACACACATTTTATACAACATTCAAACCTTCGATTTAGAACCCAAGATGAAGACAATAGTTTATTGGCTTGTTAATATACTACCTACCAAATGTTTTATTTTCTATATAATTAATATGCTCTTAACATGCTAAATAAAAGTATACATTTATCTTTCTGAAAACAATAATGGATAACTTTTAGAAGAAATTTATTCAGTTAAAATAATATATACATAATATATTTATGCTGCAGGATTGACATACTGGACATTAATAAACTAAATAAAATCATAGATTTATCTTTTTTTAAAACAATAATGGATAATTTTTAGAAGAAATTTATACAGGTAAAATAATATATATGTATATAATATATTTATGCTTCAGGATTGACCTACTGGACATTAATCAGTCTTATAATTACTATGTTTTCTTCAGTATTCCTGTTATTGATTGGAATTTATTTTATCATGTAAGTTGAATTCAACGCATCATTTAGCCCAAATCTTATCTGTCTCATGATTCACATTCTTATCAATAACTTTTTTTTCCATTTTGTGTAGAACTTTTACTGTAAAAATTACAAAGTGAGATCAATCTTTTATTTTTTCTGTTCATTAGGTTTTTTTCTGTTTCAATATTTTAATATTTCTATTACACGAGTGAGCATTTCTATTACAGCCAATTAAGTGTCTTATTATTAGTAAATGCATAAATATATGAAATAATACGTAAAATATACGCAAGCATATAGATTCTTATATACAATGCGTAAAACTAGATAATACATATATTTCATGATGAAACAGTTAATAGATGTTGATTAATTTAAAACACATGGTATTGTAAAATATGGATTATTATTGAAATAATTATATTGAACACGACTGCGTTAGGGACTGTCTTATCCCAAAGGTTTATATATACTACTTTTATAGGCTGCAAAAGCGAAAAGAAAGGAGGAATAGGGAGCTATCAGACAGGTCAGCTAAGGAGGCTGATACGGACATTGCCGATATCATCCGACGTCCCTCGCCGCCTAGTCTTGGGAATGTTCCACTTCTAGAGAGGCGCACAGATCTGCAGTATTTTGAAGTGTGAGTCTCATAATATGTTTCCCTAGGTTAGCCTCCTGTTGCGCACAATAAATAGCAAATTAAATCAAGTCCGAAATTGTCGTAACATTGTATCCCAAATTTAACAATACTATAATACATTTGACGTAATAAATATATGAATACAAATTAGTTATTATCATTATTTTGTTAGTGATGCAATGAATAATTAATTACTGCTATATAAACATCTTCCATTGTTACTCATATCCATTAACTAATCATGAATGAAACCTGTCACTTTAAAAAACAACATTATATTAGGGAAATGTTTTGTGATAATGCACCAATTTTTAACGGAGAAAGCCAAATTTTAGCCTGACACATTGACATTATTCAATTAAGTAAAAGGCCTAACAGCTCGGGTAAATTGTGTGCTGCATATGGCTGTTCAAATATACAAAATGCACACAAAAAAATAATATATTATTCTATTAATATTAAGATGTCGGGCAAATGTAGTACCTAAATTTAAAGTAAAATGCCTAAATCGATCATATGACTGTTCAAATAAAAAATTTGTACTGACTGTAAAATGTCGGGAAACAGTAGTATGAAACTTATTTTTTTAAATCTAAATTACATAATTTTGTGAATTTTGTGAACAGGAAACTTTCAGCAAAATTAACAAAGTGATAATTCATGCTATCCTTACCCTATGATCAAAACAATATATTTGGACATTTATTTAAAAAATAAAGTTATATAACACATAATAGTGCAGATGTCTACAGCATAGAGTAATTAAACAGTTTGAGGCGTTTCTATTTTATAATTAAATTATTTAACCCATTTCTGTTTCCAGCAATGAATAATGAGAAATACTCACACGTTTGCACAAGAGGCGGAACAAGCAAAATTATATCATTGGGTTCACTATTATGCGTTCCAATTATTTGAAATATATCTTGTACACATATTACTGTTATAATTAGTTGTATGACGCAATGTATAATTGTACATATAGTGTAAAAACCTGTAATCTGATAACACCAGACTATAATATTTAACTGCAATATATTGTAATAATATTGTATAATATTTTCAACATTGTATTGTGCATAAATATATAACACAAAATTTTGTATAAAAGTTGCATTTAAAATTTGCATTTACTGCCATATTAATGGCATTAATTTTGGAAAACAAATTGTAATTGTTTCACTAATAACTTAATTTGAATTAAAAATGTACTTCTTAATTATTTATGTATTAATAATGTATTTTCATTTTAAGCAAATTTTTTAAATAAATAATTTTGCTTCAGATAGCTTTATAAAGATATTTAATATTTGATTAAAACTTTAATAGCTCCAGATCATTCGAGATTTGCAATTTAAAACATTTTTAGAACAACCACATTTTTACTCCATACATGAGACATACAAATATCGTTAAATGTATTATTAAAACTGTTACATTAGAAAAAAGAGTAATTTCTTGAATAGTTGATCTTTTACTAGCTCTTCCGTATGGTATTCAATGATGACGGGTGATATATGGAGAAGTTTGTCATGTTCGTGTGCTTTTATGTGGCTCATAAGTTCTACAGTCAAGTAGCAATAACGACTCGAACTGGCATTGGAATTGCGTTACCATTGATGTTTTGCCGTCTCATTTTGTATGCATGTGTGACGTCTTTCGTTTTTTTCAACCAATACTGCGGAATTGAAATGATCTTTTCCGTTTGTTTCTGTATTCAACCATACTTTCTCAGATGTTTGGGCTCTTTGGACAGTATTTAGATGGTGCTGCCGTTTTCATAAAAATACTTAATTAATGAAACATAACGGATTATTTTAAGGAAATCGTAAGTAAACACATTTTTTCAAATTTCCAAGAAATGTCTCTGACAATTTGGGCCGTTGGCGGAATAGCGTCGATTGATTTAAAATGATCAGAAGAATTATGAAACAAAAATGTAGCATAAAAGAAGAATGAGGCTAAATGAAATATGATCAACACAGAATAGATATCTAAATGAAATATCCATTTAAATGGATCAATAACAACTAGAAGGGAAATTGTCCATCTCTGTAATGTAGACACACGGCACCAAACGATTTCAATTATAATATAAACTGTTGTGTTGTACAACGCCGCATTCTTTTTGGAAACTCAATGCAGGAGACGTACGATCGATTGCTTCGAAACAGTGCTTATAGGTATAGGCGCTATATATTTGTATATTTGTTCTCTTCATTTTCGGAGAATGAGTCGGCATCGCTGTCCATGAGCATTACCTCACCGGTTTGAGTAGATCCACGAATTCCTGAAAGAAATAATGAGAAAACATAAGCCATGGCATAAATAGGTATCTACTGGAGGATTTGTCCAACTACGAATTATTGAAATATCTTATTTAAGTAAGTTATTTAACATAGATTTAAATTGAGAGTCGGCCATACCCAGAGAATAATAAAAAGAAGGAATGCGTTCACGCTTTATGGGTATATAAGTATATTTATAGTGCATTATAAATATACTTATATACCCATAAAGCGTGAACGCATTCCTTCTTTTTATTATGTATTACTGTTGCTATTATGAATTTCCTGCAAACAAATCTTAACTCAAATTCAAACTAATAATACATAATGGCAATTATAGGCACTAACTCGTTATCTGGTTAAGAGCGATGCTGTATTATAGTTTAGATTCCGCCAGCTAGGTTATCAGCTCGGTTAGTAGAGCGTTGGTGACCCAAAGGTTGTGGGTTCGAATCACGTTCTGGACAGATTTTTTTCCGCAGTTCAGTAACAGTGTTATTGCTCCCCTGTGGTATTAATAAACAATATTGAGCAAACCACACCCTTGCACTCTATAAGAGTGTATGGAGATCAGCCGCATTGTAATAGCTATCAGGGACTGAATCGCGCTCCGGTAAGAGTTTTTCTGGGGTGTGCTTATTTGTTTTCTACATTTGAAAATCATTTTTTTGTCATCCCAATGATTATATTTTGTTATTTTTTTCATGTTATTATTTTATTTACTAATAAAGCCAATAAAATAAATTGTTATTATTTATTTGGATTAACTATCTACTCACAGATAGTAATATTTTGTAATGAATGCGCACATTTGGGTAACAAACCAATGCAGTTTTAAAATACTTAAATATTAATCAATAATGCATAATACTATGTAACTCAAACTATGAATAAATATTCAACACTACTATTATTAATACATTATAATTAAATTATAACTTACTATGAATACAAATTATCCTTTTGACAATAATTACCTTCTTAATTACTCCATTACTCCAACATAACAATTCCTAATTAGGCTTGATCAACCAATACGTTTCCATGATTATTCATCAACTTGACCTAAACTATGAATATTTCCGTATTAACTTACCGTTAGTTATCAAGATAATACCATATAAAAGGTTTGATAAAAGTATATTAATTTGAAAGTCTTCAATATCAGTTCTCGTAGGTTACAGTACAAACATCGATATATCACAAGACAATCTAATCTATTTGTGTCCGAAAAAAATGCGTTTTTTTTATTTTTATGAACAACACTACAATAAATATATTTAGGAATTAAAAAGTGTATATGGTCAATAAAAAGTGAAAAACAAGATAATCTAAGGATAAACACCCCAGTTATCAATCACAATCTGACAATAATCCATGACATTTTGGAACTGTTTGTTAATTTTGTAGTCTGAAAGACTGAATTGAGGAACTCTGTGAGAATAGCACGTATTTCGCTACTATTTTGAAACTCGATATTCTGTCTGCTGCCTTCAAGGTTTCTGAAAACAAACCTGTCAAGGAGATTGAGATCGGGGGAGGACGGAGATTGTTTAACATTATCTATCACATGCTCCTCAAAGAAGTTGATAACCACTTTGGCAATATGTGGTCTCGCATTGTCGTGCATCCATAGAAGACGTTCTGGTAGCATACGGTGTTCATTTTGAAGATACTGGAGGCAATTTCTCATGAAAATAATGTATACTTCTGCATTTACAGATTCTTCTTTTTCAAGAATCTCACAATAGGATACACCTTAGAATGTTCGATGTTGTTTTTGGTTTTCAGAGTTCGGGGACGCCCAGATCAATTTGCCTCAAATCATCTTCCCGTTCTCTCTCTCTGAATTCTTTGCATAATACTTGTATTCACCTTTCTTGTATAACATCTCCCAATACGTTTGCAAGTAATTCTCTTATTTTCACAGCCTTGTAATTATTTAAAGCTATTTTTTTCTGGCTCTTTTAAAAATTAAAATAAAAAACGCTCTTTTTTTCGGAAACCCTATACATTTATTTATTTAAATCACCTGTGTTTATGTATTCAAATAAATAATATTATAAATCATTGTTATATTGGTGAATATACTGGCATCGTTTAATTGTGCGACAAAAGTTCCTACATAAAATTATATGTAAAGAAAAATGAAGTGCTTAGTACATATATTTTAAATAATTACTTTTACATTACCTAAGAGTATATCTATATTAAAATCGTAACAATCTAAAAACATTGTAAATATAAAATTGCATATAACCTATAGTCTATACAAAGATTATTACAATAAAAAAAATTGTTTGAATATTTAATATTTAATATTATACATACAAAGAGTCAGCTTATGAAACACTTTTTATATTGATAAACCAGAATATACATAAAGTAAACTACTATATTTCTACGATATTTAGGCATATATTCTACGCATGTAGACTATTTAGGAACTATACTTTCATACTTTGATATTTTCATCACAAATGTTCAATTTCCTTAGTATTTATGTTTTTTAGATAATGGCTAATCCATGTAGTACAAAGCGGGTCTTTCAATAGATTTATTTTTATACATAGTATAAAAATATATATGTAAACGAATTATTGATAAAATATACACAACATCTATTATATGTATTTACTATCAAAGAGTTAATATTGTATAAACTCGGTTTAATTAAATTTTTTGTTGCTTCTCAAACAATTTGTCATCATCTATGCATAAATTAATCTGGTGCAACTCAAAAATAGAGAATACTTTGTGATGAATACTAATAATGGTTACTAAACCCTATCATAGCTTTATGTTTGGTTCAGTGGTTTATCATATACGTTTTTGTATTAACTTTAGTATAGCTGAATAGCGGAGGAATTTGCACGAGGCCATAATATAGGCGTATCTTAATCAAATAAATATGTATGATATTCTTATTCGACTCGTTGTTATGCTAAAAACAGTAGTTTCATGTATTTTTGTATGTTGGACAATACATTTATCAAATACGCTAAAACATATTGTATATCTTGCACCTCATAGTGTAATTTTCTTTCATATTAAAACTAACGTGGTTAATATTTTTACATGTTAAAAACAAAATTATCATATATGGAGTGAATGATGACAGTATCAATAAACTGTTAAAAATGTATGTCAATATATTTGTTTCCATTTTAGGGATAGTACTTTTAGATATGCATGGCAATTTTTCTTGTTAATCTATAAGAGAGAATAGTGTAGGTGCAGGAGCCACTGCGCGGACATTATACGAGTTTATATAAATTATATATAAATAGTATGATATAAAGAAAAAATCCAATTAATTCACGTAAATATCGTATTTAGAAATATCTAAAATATGTTTTTCATGCGAAAATTAAAAATCACTGCAGGAATTTGGTATAAGAGATGAAATATTATATATTAGTCTTAAATTATGTATTAAGTATGTTGCATACGACCAAATGTATATAAAGATGATTATAAATCGCTTAAAATTAAGGGCAACAATTATGAAACATTTATGTTTTGGTTAGTTTTCTCAAATTATTACAAGTAACTCGAGATGAAGAAGAGCTTATAAGCTGAATTGTAATCTAAGAGAATAAATTTAATAACATAAGGATGCTGGACTTATTTTATTTATTTATTTTCCTTTCATAGGAAGACATGATGACAACTTTCAAACTTAATTTGATAAGTTATGCTAACAAATTTTATTTGACACCACCGGTTTTTTGACGCAACGTACACATTTTTCCAAATGTTAATAATTTGCAATGTCTATTTCATATACTCACGAAAAGTGAACAGTGGAAAATGTCTCTCATTAAATCAAAAATCACTTGTGTCCATTTGCATTCACTAATAAGCCAATCTATCTGTAGGCTCTACGAATACTACTTAGAAACTCATAGATCAACCAATTTTGAAGTCAGAAGATGCGTTTGTCACAGTCCCAAGTGGATAATAAATTGGAGTCCAAAATTGAAGGCAGTTATTATCTCACGGGGAGTAATAAATTATGCATAATAAATTTGTTTCACCCACAACGTGCCCCTGTTGTATCAACAATTAAGACAATTCGTATATAACATGCGTAGGATATTTTATGACAAGAAAATCCTAAACTATGTAAAAGACTGTATTTTGTGTTTAGGCTTTTATCATTTTATTATAAACATTTATACATCATGTTTATTTATTAACACAAACGTATTTAAAATACTTTTTTAAATATGTATAGACATTGGCGGGTTTCGTGAATGAAAATGTGTATTAGTTAATATTTTATAAATGTATATGTACTTATACTATACTTGTGAAATATACAGTTATATTTTTACAACCTGTTGATTTGCTTCACTTGATTCAATTTATATACAACATTTCAGGTTGAAATTATAATTACATAAAATAGCATATTAGATAGTTTACGTACAGCCTATATATATGTATGTCCTTACATTTATAGACATACCTATGTATGTATAAACTACTAATATAAAATAATTATATAAGTGATGTATAATGTATATTATGTGATCTTACTTTCTAATAATTACAGAGAATTGTTTTTGTTTGACATCATGATGAAACAAAATGTTATTGAACTGAAATAATTATGTTAAAAACTTGATTGTATATACTGAGTTTAAATAAGATTCATCTAGATATTTATCCATGTCGCTATGAAATCACATACTTATAACAAGTTATTACTCAATATACTTTTTCTATATAATTACTTATGTTAATTACCTATATATGTTATATGTTTAACGAATTCAGTTTTCGTCATTCAATTTATACTCGTATATGTTAGATGATGAGGAACTAGCTTGAAAGCCAAATGCTAACGGTTTAAAATAAGTTTGTAAGAGTAAACAATAAGTAAATGTCTGTTTGATTTAAGAATCTTTAGAATAATATAAACTAATAACATATAAAATATTGTATAGAGAAGAAAAACGTT
>JAYRBW010040948.1:0-11673 GCA_036023295.1 Invenusta paracnida
CCCTCTTTTCCCCGGGAAATATTGACGCAATCGACGCTATGGCTGAGATGGTTTAAACCAACTTTAAACCAAACCAAACTAAGCGAGACATTGAAATGGCCTATTAACACATCTGTGCCAACACAATGGTAATACTCTAATTTAATTTAATATGCAGTGACCAGTATTACACCAAAACCAATCGGACAGCAAAGACACGTTCAAGCAGAATTTTCCGAAAAGATTGTCAAGAAAAACTGATCCCTTTTTTTATTTTAATAACGAATACTTTTATAGCTAGTGGATGGAAAAGTACATGTGTCTGACTAACGGGAAGTCCAAATTGATTTATAAAATTGAAAGAACAATCAATCAACAAGAAGGTAGTAAAGAAATGTAGCTGAAGAGACCAATCGTCAAGTAACAAATTAAAAAATGACTGTAAAATCTAAGATCTTTGGGAAAGGGACTTTGTCGTAAAATAGTTGACATATATCGTTTTTTGTAATTAATTGAATATCCATATCAAATAGTGTTTCATATATAGTGTATTTCCTCGGTATATTTTTCATGCCATTTAATTCGCAACCAAAAATTCAAATAAACAGTTTATTTCATATTAATAATACATTGCACTTAATATTATCAAATCTACATTAAGCAGAAGTATAAATAAGAAAAATAATTTATCATTTATTAGAAAAAATAAGATTAAGTAATTACATTTTTAAACATTCACACAGTTCTATATATGCATTAAGATGGTATATATTTTCTTTATGACTACTCACAATATTGACATATTTTGGAAGATCGCTATTTATTATTGTTGAAATAACTGAAGCGTATAAAATGATATAAACTATACAAAAATACATAACATATCTTTTATGTCTACAACAAATTGTAACGTAGAATTATTTAACTGATTTATGTTGATAATATTTTCGAATTTGTTATTCACACTTTATTACTTTGATTGCATGCAGCTAACAAGCACAACATCATAACAGTCTATAAGATAAAATTAAGGAAATATATAAAGTGTCTATTGAGAAGGATTAGCTTTGAGAAATTGCCCGAGTGAAGAAGTTTATAAGTGACGACATTTTTTTTAATACCACTCTGTACCTACTTATTTAAACGACGTTCAGATTTATCTGCTTTCTTTCAGAAATTTCCGACTTCGCAAAGTAAACCAAAGACGTAAAGAGGTGCTTTTATTGATGCAGATTATCTCGCAAGCAAAATAGAACCTATAATCAAATAATTGAAATATTTGGTAGACATTGAGGTTAAATTAAATGATGATTGGTTTAATCTATTTACATGCATACACACTTATTATACGTCGAAAAGGAAATGTGTTATACTTGTTCAATATTTATATATTTAATAGTCTAATAAAAATTGTTTTGTTAAAGCAATGGTGAGATTAATATGTACCGAGAAAGTTGTTTATACATAATGATACGAGTATATATGTGTGAATACTGTATCACAAAAATATCGAGTTTCAAAAATATATAGTTAATATTGACAAAAGTGTAATATAATTGCTTAAAACATTATTAAGCGGATAACCACTAATAATTCTGAATAACGACGTAAAACTCAGTACCATAGGAATTTAAAATAGAAACTTTTCGATTGTTGTTTATGCATTAAATATTTTTGTTTACTATTATAATCCTCACACATTACAGAAATGTATATTAAGATATCATAATTTTTGATTTCATTTCATTTTCTGAGTAGTATTATCATAGATGAATATATGTATCTGTCACATTGTATTGCATCAGGAAAATATGGTGTTTGACGGAAAAGTGACATGTTGTTTTGTTAAATGAACTTTCGAGTTAAATTTGGCTTTAAATTCCAGCAAAGTGTACTATCATGTTTTAAAGAAACATCGACTTTTATAGTCATTAATATTACTGAAATAAAATTAATTTGAAGGAGCATTCCATGAGTCAGGATGAATTAGTGGTATAGAAACAACAGGAACAATAGAAACAGTATACGCAATTCATTGCATGTGTGTATTTCTATATTAAACATGTCACATATTCTACATAATTAATGTGTAGATATTTTTAATTCTATAAGAATAGTTTAGCTAAATATCGAACTGCTGACATGTTATCCATTTTAATTACTACTTTTATGGGTGCTTTTTAATTATAATATCATAGCTTATTAAATAGGACATCCCAAATCTCAGTTTATAAGAACAATTTTCATATCTATACAGGTAAAAAACAATTCATCGTGTTACAATATTATAACCGACCTTATCTATACATATATACGTAATTAATCACAGCTAAATTATTTTAATAATCGTATCATTTTAAACATTAAACTTGGTTATATTCAGAATAATAATATTTATTCATATTGTTTTTGTGATATTTGAAAACGGGAATAATTTACAAGGGCTTTACAATTATTTTCAACATCTTCAAAACTTTAAATTAGTAAATAATTAATTAATGAATATCGTATATTATACATGATAATATATAATACATTAATTTGTATTATATATCTTCATGAGACAATGTATATACCTATAGATGTCAATCATAAGTTTGTTATGGTAGGAGAAAGTCGAGATATATATAATATAGCTTATCTGGCCATTATATTTACTCTTATTCGAATGCAAATTAATTCTAATAGTGAGGCTACTCTTTCCTTAGAGCTGGTTTCGCTGGTTTCGCTGGTTTGATTTACGCGCATAAAATAGAAAATGCTCGTTATATATATCTCTGCTGTACAAATCAAAGTCGATATAACAAGAAGTAAAAATTGCAACAAGGACATTGCAAGAGTAGAGTGTTATTATTAAAATGTAGGATATCTTAACACCGGCTGAGTGAAATCTTATGTTTCGTGACAATTTTAACAATAAATATTGTCCACAAATTTCTTACTGTCAATTGTCCATAATGGTACAAAGGGATTGTATTAGCGAGGAGGAGTGAGCATAAAACTACTTAACGAGGGGATTAATCAATGTATGGACAAGATCCTGCTGCTGTGGTCAGCACGATGTTCGAGAATGCTGCCCTAGGAATCTTTGCTTCCAAAGAGACATCTGCTAAGATTCACAAACTTAGAAACATGTCAGTTTTCTCTTGCTGAGAGGAAAATCATTAAGGTAAATAGCCACATCACTTATCACAAGGTGATGTTCTCTGCCTTAAGCGTCAACTTAAAAACGCACTCGCCGATACAAGTATAACCACGACTCAAGATATCATATTATTCGGATAAAATGCCCGTCAATCTGTATTACATATATATGTCTATATATGCATGTTTGGATATATTGTTTTTGCGCTTAAGGACTCCGGTAATAAAATATGTTAAGAGAGCAGCTGAAATAAAATTTTAAAAAGGCTCTAACATGAGCATAGCGTGTTTAGAAGGAAACATGTATTTAGTTCGCCTCCTCAGGGCAGATTAATAACAGAATTTTGGCCCAACTTTTCTCCACATTGAGTATTATGCTCATGAATGTTGTTACATATTATGTTTATAAATGAAGGAATCTTTTCCCCTTCTTTCCTATTTTTGCCAACGGATACAATATCAGACAGAGACAAAAATTATATAAATTAATATCATTTCAATTAGATATAGATCCAACGTTGTCGACAGTGTTATTTGGACTGTTTCTCGATAGTTATAGTTCAACTTCTTATACAATTCTTTTATTGACTTGCTTACTTTGTAACGGACATGATTTTAGGACACCCAGCCATATTTTGTCATTTCAGTTAGCATATGACTATTTCATCGAGATTGCTTCTTCTGCAAGATAGGAGCTAGGAATTGGGGAGTCGTTGGTTCGACTAATTGCAGCGTAAGCCAGGGCCAAACGATACACTGAGCATATATAAAGAAGAATCTCGAAATGAATTGTATTCAATTTATTAGTATCTACATTATTATCTTCGATGTGTCTTCTGTGTCAACAGCTTGTTCAATTCTCACCGCTTCTTTAAATGGGCGTAGACTGTGGCATTTTCGATATTAAGGGAAAATTGAAACAAGCTAAAATATGTGCGATTGACCGCAAACATTTTTGTAAATCAAATCTTCAAAGACTGAGTTGATTTTTAGTATAGCTTATAAGTATACCCACATATATCCACTTTTAAGATCATTACCTAACAATCATTTAGAGACAATCTCAATAAATATTATTTGTATATTATAAGTCTCTTATATGGCTGCTATTAATTTTTAAAGAAATGTATCAAGTTTATAAAATACTATTCATTCCAAAAAATTATGTATGGTTGAATAATTTGTTCGTAGTTTTGAGATCACTTATACGTGATAATTAGCGAAGTATAACCAGTCATCAAGCTGTACATATTTGATGGTTGAAAATCTTTCGAAACTTGTTAATTTTGTGAATACATTTTTGAGTACCTTTACTTATATAAAGTATGAATACTGCAACACGTCTTACGGATCATTTGAATTTAACCTTCCGATGGAAGCATTGTTCCAAAATAAACTTAAAAAATGTCACTATATTCCTACCGATCCACTAACCGTACTATAACAACGTATGCATACTCCACACATAAGATATATATATATATATATAAACTGTTGACATTCCGTTCTTCGTGAAAGCATCAAGAAGTTTTCTCCCGGTTTTAATTAGACCTATATGTGCCAAATATTATATTGTCAGTTTTTCTCACAGCACTAAGTGCTCAAACTCGAACCAATGATTCCGGATTCCATTCATGTGGAAATGTAACTCCTTTCAAACTTACGAAAGATTTTTAATGAAGTATATACATTCATATTTATATGTATGTAATATTATCATTAATAAAGTGTATATTTTAATATCTTCAACTGAAATTTTCTTTAAAACATTATATATTGAATTTGATTTTAAAATATTGGTTTGCTAAGAAAACAAATTTCAAATTGGCAATGCCAATTTCTATAACATTGTTTGATATAATATAAACAAAGTGATATTTCACCTCGTTTTCGAAAATGTAATTCAAGTTTTTGCTAAAAACATTGTTCAAATAGAAATTATTTTAATTATATTTGAAAAATAAAATAATTAAAAATATATATATTTTTATCTTGTTTCTACATTATTCACTGTTTGTGAGAATAATCCCTTTATTCTGCGGAATTCACAAAATTAATAGAAATATAGCTATAAACTTTATACTTTATATTACATATATGTATTTCACGTTAAGGATTATTATTTCTGTTTTTCATGAACAAATGAAAATATAATTCAAGTAAAATAAAGAGTATTGTATAATACAATCTTTATATGAATTCTAACAAATATTGCAATTAAAGCGGTCTCATAAATAAAGGTTATTGATCTCATCTATATTTGTCGTGATATAATTAATATGATATTTGAAATTGTTTTTATAAGTTAGATTCAAATCGACACTTTCTAAAGGTTGAAAAATGCATTACTTCATTCCAAAACTTCGATTATATTAATCTTATTTATCTAATAGCAAGGCAGTTGTGCTTAGTTTAGTGAAAACTTAGTAAAATAGTTACAGGCTTAACTTATTATGGAGTAAGAGACTTGTAATAACAATTATTCAGTTAGAAAATACTATAGAAACTAATTGAAAATGCAAATAAAAAAGTAAAACATGTTTTGGGCCATTATATATAAATTGGCACATGTCAAACTTCCTAAGAATTTCCTAAAAATAATTGTAATATTAAAAATATAATTTATGTATATATTATAATGTGTACTCGTAAATTGTCAGTGTCTGCATTATATGTATAAATGAAATTCTGAAATAAAATTAGAATATTTCCATATGTATATAAATACATAAAAATTATTTCTGTAATTTTCATAAAGATAAATAATGATAAATAAATATATTATGTTAAAAGATATGTAATATACTATACCGTTTGAAGCCATCAAATATATCATAAAGAATATCATATAATATAATGTTTCAAACAATACATGACTTGCGTGTACATAAATTACAATTATTATCTATTTTATAATTGCCCGATAGTTATTCATATGTATTTACGAAATTTACTAATCAAAATTAAATATTTTCTAAAAAATTACCGTACAAATCCAAAACACTTTAAAAGTGTAAAATAGAATAAAATTAAAATGCTCCCATATATTTTAATAGCATTTTTAGGCAAGGGAGAATAAAATATTCTATAAGTATGAATCTTTCTAAGGATAATAAATGAAATACTTTTAGATAGTCGCAAAATATACCTACAGACTCAAAGTAAAACTATATCTTTAAAGCAACCTACTTGATCGCGTGTCTTCACCGTGAGTTTCCATCTTTTTCTGGATCCTTGCACTTGCTTACAAGTTTTGGAAATATTTATTTCGCTTAAGCTAAAATAATGACCAGGTGAGCACCGCCTTTGTTAGCAGCCAAGGCGCTTCTCTGATCCCTCTTTTCTATTAATTCTTTATGAGACGCACGGTTGGTTTAAATATTCCTCGGTTAAATTGAAAAATGAGTTGAGTGGTTGACGAAATACGGCCGGGGGGTGGTAGGGAATAATGGAACGACGCGAAGAAACAGAAAGTTGCAAGGTGATAGGAAAGTAATAGCGGGAAGTGTGTAGCGGGAAATAGCAGAGGGAGAGAGAGACTAAGAGAAGGAAAGGATAAAAAGCAGACTGAAGGCAATTCGCTTGTCTTCCCGTCCTTCGAACTTCTTCTCTCAGCCAAGAAAGAGATTGGTTCGCTGTGTGCGCATCTTGTATCGTCGTATCCCAATGCTCTCTCTCGGTCGCTTTCTGGGCAAGTGGAGGACCATGTTTATAATGGATAATATTATCTGTCTGTGTGTGTATTCATTAGCGTAAGAGATAATAGAAATGATGGCAATATTTGAGACTGAGTGATTTGCTAACTTTAGAATGTATTGTATTTTCTTAATACTTGCATTTATAATGAATTATTTTTTCGACTGCGAGAATATATTAACATTTTGGAAAATTCTGTTACAATATAACTTTTAGTTCTACGTGTTATTAAATTAAATTATAGGTATTATTTTCATTACATTTAGGATTAATATTATGTTTAAAATAGAATTTAAATAAGTCTATATTTCGGTTATATTTTCAGACAATGCCTCTTTCAATTTGAATAATTGTTATGCCATAGCAAACTTCTACGATTCATTTTAAGAAAAAATTAATTATCTCTTGAATTATAAACCGATTTATCAAAGGTAGGTACATATTTAGTATAATATGGGAGCCACTATAGTCATGAGCTATAAAATTCCAATTACCTTAGTTAAGCTTTAAATTTTGATTTCATGTTTAAATGGTAATTATACGTTTCTAAATTAGCGGACATGGTATTTTAAAAAGAAATAAAAAACTTGAAATATACATATTCACAAATAGATCTTTAATAGAGGTAATGGGTATAAATGAGAGGATTAAACCAGGTCAGTCAAATTGTGTTGTGTTTTGAAAATAATGTTGAAATATTTGCATAATCATATAAAGTATTATTTCGGTATCTACAAATAATCAAAATAACTAATTTGCAAAAAAATTCAAATGTGTTCTAATTGACTGAAAACAGCATTGTATTTATAAAATTAATTCATAGTAAGTATATGAAACTTCTGATAGCAGCGTAAATTTGACAAAATTAAAGAGATTTTTGTTTGTATAAACTGGAATGCTTTGTTGCATTCATTAAATAAAAGAATACATATCTATGGCTATGTATGACACAACTTATTCACTATTAACACGCAGTAATTTAACGATAGAAATCCACTGGCAGTTTGATTAAATCAAGTGAGAATGATGTGCATAGTAGAACAATAATTCCAGCAGTAGGTACTATAAACGAAACAACGACGAAGTGATTCTATAGATCGCTCTGGAAACCTGGAAACCTGGAATCCTTCAGTCTTTGAAGTCGAAAGTTGCGACACTTAGAGCTCTTCTTTGAACTGAGTAAATCGCTGAGATGCCACAAAGCAAACCGCACAATGTTACCTCTTACAACTTCTTACTTGAGCTCCTTGACACTCAGGAAGAGATATGAAAGCAGGGATGACTCAATGGCCATTAGATTTGTTTTCTTGGCAGATTTCAAAGGCAACAAAGTAAGGGAAACCAACAGCTGATTTTTCTCCAGAAGGCTTTGAAACTGTCAAAAGAAAGAGCATCCTTTTGTTGTACGCATGTTATCTATCTTGTACTACTTGTTGTTTTGATATGTGTATGTTCATCTCTACGTTATCGTTCAGATGCAGAAGAATTTTATGTCTGTATGAAATATACATATATATTGCAGTATAACAGTTACTGGAACTTTTAGGAAGTATAAACATAAAATGTACATATCTCGTCGTTGTTATAATTTGTTCAATTGATCAACATAAATGAAGCAGTCAATGAAATAATAAAGAATGTAACAAATAATTCAATAAATCAACGAAGTACTAAATTAAAAGACAAATCTCAAATATAGTAAGATAATAATTATACTAATATATGTAGAGTGTCTGGAGAAACATTTCGTTATCTTGCTTACTAAAATTGTCTTTACTTATTTACTTAAAGTAGCCAGAAACAATATCTTCTTTTATACTAACCATTTTGAACTTTTAAACAATTTAATTCATTTAGGTACCTAGATATATTTAATAAACTGTGTTATTGTAAACAGTATAATTTTTTATAGCAACCACAAATTTTTCTGGATACCGGTACCCTATGCGTATATATTTAATGCACGAAACTAAATATTAAATTATTTGTATTTCCTTACACGCAAATCTGTATATTTTATAGTTTATGATGTGACTCCCATATATAGTGTGAAATAACATGATAATCCCTCTCAATTTGACATACACCAACAAAACTGTCAGATGAGATTTAATTGTCTTCCCATTCATAACTTTCCTTTGCTGAAAGGTAAGGAAACATCACATTACAATCACATCATTTTTCCTATCGCACCTCTTCTTTTACTTTCAAGTGAGATTGGCGTTTGCGGCAACATTAACTATTTAAAAGAAAGCTTTCAGTTTCATCTGCTAATCTTGAGTCTGGTGCACTGACCTACTCCTCTGGTTGTGCTCTATAAGGTTCAATAATCATTCCCCATCGCTTCTTCCTTCTTTCCCTCCAAGAGTCCTTAAATTTGTCATTTTGACTACAACAATTTCGAATCATACATTTTTAAGGCACTTAATTGTTTCCTTGGGACTTGCAGATCGTTCCATCTTTTATCGCAGGCAGGCAAGATGGTTCAATTATCTTTTCACTTCAAATTCTTGACATATGGTGGCACGGAAAAAATAGAACTTCTATTAAAGATTTATTAAGTCTGGCCCGGAACAAATTATTTCTATAAAAATAATGCGGCTTTGGTGTCTAAGCTTAAATGCATTGCAAGAATTTCTTTTCTGGAATGAGAAAAGCTCTTAAAAATATCGTTATATTTTTTAGTGATATATATAAACATATTTTTGTTCTGTTATTGTAAAAAAAGTAGTCAATATATTTTTTTTTATTTGTAAATAAATATTATAGTTGAGATTTCAATTTGTAATTTGTTCCCATATATAGCTGGGTGAACGCAAAACTGTAACTATATTTTAAACTAATTTTTTAGATAAAAAATAGAATATTTAGTTAAAAGTAGTATTTTGGCATGCCTATGGCATTTTGTAAATAACTTAATAAATATATTTATATTTATTTACTTTTATAAAGTTTAAGACTTGATGAATTATTAAATGAGTGATCATTAGTTCGCTTTATAATGATTGTTAAAATGATTATAATATATACATAACAACAAAATAAGTGTCAGTTAATATATAAACCTTATAAGGATGTAAATTTAAAATCGTCTGATTTAAAATTTATATATACATATTTATTTAAAATTAGTTTTTATACGTTGTACACATATCATTTAATATACATACAAAACCTTTTTTATATAAAAATGAAATAAAATATTTATGGTTGTACGTAATTTGCATTTATAATAGAATATATTGAGTTCCCTTAGGTAAAGGGAAAAAGTTTATCTCAAAAATAATTTTATTATATTTTGGGGTAAGCAAAACAATTTCGCAATTTAATAAGTTAATAATATAAATGATTTCTTTCATTTCCATTCAGATATGTTGTTAATATCAATATGATCTTATAAGTTTCTATATTCTCTTTGATTTTATAAATGTATTTTCGTAAATATCTAAATTTATGATATATTTTTATATGAATATATGCAAAAATTAAAGAAAATATATTTTTATATGAATATATGCAAAAATCAAAGAAAATATATTTTTAATAACTAAACGTTGCTATAAGGTTTGCAATATAAATATCCATCAACATTTTTTGTAGAGATATAAAGACAACAGAATTTTAAAGGCACCGAAATCCAAATCCAAATACTCTTGACTGGTAGCTGGTAGCTGGGACGAGGACAACGTCGTTAGTGTCAGAATGTGTACAAATTGTGAAGGAATACGAAGAAGATTGAGAGGATTTTGAGTGCCAAGTAGGTCCCGCACAAGTACAGGAGAAGCAAACAATGAAATGAGACGTGGACTAATCGACGAAGAAAACCGGCTTACATGTTGTGATATATCACGATGTACAAGCATAGAAAAGACAGCTGTTTGAAAAATACTTCACAAAGAACTAGGAAAAAAAAGTAACTTTGCTGTAAGTGGGTACCTCATCAGTTAACAGAAGTTCATAAAGAGATAATTAGAATTACATGTAGTCAGAAAATGTTGCATGAACTATCAAATAGAAATGCTAAGCAAAAGGCTATACATTAAGTAGTAATTGATGAAAAATGAGTATACTTTGTTAAAGTTACCCCAAAAGAGAATATTCGTGCATGGATCGATGATGCTGGCGATAAACCAGTAATTTCAAGAAGAACAATTTCCTCTACAAAAGTTTTGGTCATTGAGATCAGCAATTTTTCTTTACATACATTTAAGTTCTCAATGGCGGAGGTAGCTCAAATGCAGACAATATCTTGCCTTCCTTCAAAATATAGTCAACCAGTTTAGGCAACAACTACCACCATGGGAGATGATTCTGCAGCACGACAATGCTAGACCACATATAGCACTTCTGGTTCAAAGATCAATATGTGAACGTGTTACCGCAAGCCATTCCTCGGATAGTCATCGGATACACATTTTTGATGGACCAGTATATTTTCCATAACTACGAATGTTTCAGGCGTAACACAAATTTTGATAACACACACGAAATTCTTGCTAATTTCAGTGACTGTATGGACAATAGTCTCATGAAACTATGTAAGTTCAAAATATGTCAAGAATTCCATAATTTGAAAAAAGATCTTCATGCATTAATCTATGTTGGTGGTGTTTATATATATATATAGTGTAAATATTTATTTAATTGACACGACTTGTACTGTACTTTTGTATCTTAAATAAGTTCTTATAAACAGATTTTTTATCGTCTGCTACACACTAAAAAAATAACAGTAAAATACTGTTATTTGCTTGTGGATAACAGTAGGTACTTAGTTACTTATACTTACTGTTATCCATATCAAAAATTTAACCATTATTTTTTTACATTATTTTTTTCTGTTATATTTTCTCT
>JAYRBW010040959.1:0-11671 GCA_036023295.1 Invenusta paracnida
AAATTATTTTTGTACTCATCATAATGAAATGTAATTGTACTATGAATAAAACAAATTATTATTATTATTATTATTATCTCGTAGTAGGTGTAGCACCAATCTTACAACACTGTATAGCAGTGTAGCATTTTAGCGCCTAGTATTCTTTACGCTGTACGAAATGCATATATAATGAATTGATACTAAAATAAAGAATAATATGCAAACTTTGAGTGCAAATTTGAAAACACTGAAAACATTAAAGAAAAACCAAAATGCAACACAGATATATACCCAAGCATATGGTTAAGATGTGAATATATATAATTGTAAATTTAGAATTTATTGAGTATAATTATACATTATCACTACATAGATGTAGAAGGCCGTTATTTTTCCTTTACTGACACTAACATGTTTTCATATATATTATGTAAGCATTATATGTAAATGCACCAATCTCTTTAATTACTGTAATTACTGAGGAGTAAAACAGCTAAAAATAAAAATGAAAATGAAAATGAAAATGTTTTTACCTTTATTAAAGGGCTGCAAATCGTTTATCTCAATTACATTAAAAATTAACATCTCATTCCATCATCAAAGATATTATCTAAACAAACTTGCAATACTTATAAAGGATTAAATGTTTTTAACTGTGCATTTCAAATAATGATTCCTCACACTTTAAATTCTTACTTGTTTGTATAAATTGTAGTGGCGCTTTCACTACATATATATTCAATGCTGGTGAATAAAGCTCTTTTTAAATTAGTAAATATCATTAATACGAAGGAAACTGCGTAATATATAAAAAACTATTTCATAATGTAATATATTCCCTATTTTTATATACCGATGTACATATATCTCATTTATTTTACTGTTTATTGCTTTGAAGCTTAGTTAATAGCTATCGTAATATAAAAAGCCCCATTTTGAACAGGATGTTCTTAAAATATGAAGAGATGAAACAAATATGAGTGTGTGTAGGTGCGTGTATATATATATGTATGTATGTATGTATGTATGTAATGTCTATTTACATCCAAAATATTTATGAAAAACAAAACATGAATTATAGCTCTTGTATTTCGCATGTAATTTACTTTCAATAAATTTATTATATTTATTATAAATATATTAAATCATGATATATATTATTTTCAATATTATGATTTTTTGGCTATAGATACATTTGTGTGTATGTGTGTAATGTAAACCTATTATGTTGGTTAAACAGGTTATCAAATAGAAGTTCATGCAATTTACATATTTAGATTTAATGCTTCACTTATATAGAATGGTGACTTTAATAAATTAGGCATATGTACTATCTTTTACTTATTAGCGAACGCGGTCGTAAATAAGATCATTGAAATCCGCGGGCCTATCGTGTCACTCTAATGCTTTCTGTTTTGTTATAGAAATAATTTAAAACATATTTGATATCAGACAACATTATCAAATATAGCGTTAGATTTCCCACTCTCTGGCTCTGCCCAATACATATAATTTATGATGTAATTATGCCCGAGTATAAAACACAAGAAAGACACCAATTTAGGGACATATCAAAACAATATATTTAAACATTAAATTATAAAAAATCATTAGCTAGCTGTACCATTATTTAGCCCAGCACATTATTTATCTAGAAATTGTTCTAGCTATATCACCAAATAAAATAATCATTCATTCCCTATGATTCCATTCATTTCGGATTCCTTAATAACCATAAGCTTCACAACGTCATTCTTAATAAAAAACTACAGAAATCTACATTTTCATATTTCATTCAAATTCAAACTCAAACTTTTTCGAAGCTTATTTAAACACACTTTATCAATTACTTCTCTCATTTGCAGGCCAGTGCATATTTCATAATATATCACTATCGCAACGTCGCCCCAAATATGCATACATAAGTTGGAACAATGAAACGATCCAGGCTGTAATAAGCCACCAGTTTAACAAAGTTATACAATTTTCTACTCGGCAATCGTGATTACATTAATTTACTCGCAACTAGACTGATTGCGCTACTGCGACCTGACAAATCGTAGATCCTCCACTAACATACATAAAATCGAATGCGCAAGGTTTATTGGAGGAATAGAGTAGACAACAGCACTTCGTACTGCGAACATTCGAATTTTCTAGCCAAGTTGCGAACCTGTCTAAAGTTCAGGGCGTACGGCAACATCATAAAACCCTTCGAGTAATCTATACTGGACCTGCTGTGCAGACACACCTTGAAACATGGTTCAACAAATGCCTCAGTACATCCAGGGCAACACAAAAAATCTTCGGAGAGATTAACCCACCTCTCGCAGTCCTTTATACTATCACCGAGGGGGCGCGCGCACTGAAGCTAACGCAACAAACTCTTTAATGGCTGCGGCTTTGATCATCTATTCACTACTTGGTTGGTTAAGTGTCGGAGCATCAAATATAACCTGTGCAATAAAAAGCTTTTAAGCTTTCATTGTTTTAACAATGCAGAAGTCGATGAATACTAATTCACAAGACAAGTGTCCGTATCCATAGAGCTCACCGACAGATTTGCTTTTTCATAAAACTATTTTGAGGAAAATCTCGCGCGGTGAATTTACGGTGATATTTATCGGCTAACTTTCTAGCCGCATAGCCGTATTTTGGGATAGGTATCAATTGAATTAATTTATTTGGTTAATTTGTATGTATTTAAGCTTTATTTAATTTTCTAATTGAAAATAAATTTACTGCTAATATGCCAGCGTTTCTTGAGATCGAGTAAGATATGAATAACAAATATTTTCAGAATAAAGAAATACCATACACGATTTTTATGAGGCCAATTATAATTGTCGATATCGATTTAATAAAAACAGTTGAAGATTTAACGTCGATAATGTTAATTCCCACATAATTACCCTTTTCTTATTTGAACCAGAGTTCTCAACGAACAATCCAGCACTTTCCTATTTTCAAAACAAAATCTACTAATTAATGGTTTTCTTGTGTAAATAATAACATTGTAACTAAAATTACCACCATTAATATATATATATGTGTTTACTGTGTGCGATCTAAATGCGACCTAATTAGCCTAATTAGCAACATTTCTTAAAATATACCTTGTATCTATATATAGTGGGCGTTGAATTGTTTTGTATACGGTTATATATTATATGGGTGGTGCACTGATGATTCATTTAGCGATCAACAACATATCCTTATTCTCCATGGTATTATAATTTATAAAATATCTAGGATTTGGATTAAAAATAGACAAAGTTCACCAACTGTTTTACGGCGTGTGCTTATGAACACATTAAAAAGTCGCTGACCTCAGAGAAAGTTATTCGTAAAATGCTTGGCGATGTCACCGTAAATATGACTAACGTTATGCATACAGGCTCAGAAAGTAATTATCCCTTGAAATTGAGCAGTTAGTTTATAAACTTGAAGATGAATATAATCTGTCATTATCAACCTGAACAGGAAGATCACTAATCGTTATATTATATACTTAATAATTGTTTCTTGATATAAATTAGTTGCGTGTTAACTTTTCTATAGTGGTGAAATATTCATATTTATTAAATATAAAAACTATAATTCTATTATTTATTGCCCAACAATTTAAAATAATTTTTCAATTGATCAAGAATAATTTAAAAAATGTCTCAAAGCATAACAATAGTTATAAGCTATAATAGATATTTGTTTTATTAATTAGACTTCAATTTAATCCAACATAATTATAAAAACTGTCAATTTAAATGTTTTCAATGGATTAGATGAATTAATAAATATATCAACTAATTAATCTTGCTTCTAATTAATGTGTTGAAGCAAAAGAAACTAATAAATGTTTTATTGCATCTTGATTTAGGAATATATGTCGAGAAATACAAATACATAATGCCGTATATAATTATTCTTTGATTATTTATTAACTAAAAATAAAATAATTATCAATCATTTATTTATAATATGTAGACTTTAGACCATTTAGACCTATAAGGTCTAACCCTAGACCCTATAACAACCCTAAAGGTCATTAGGTTTGCCCTTCAGACCTGAATCGATCTATATTTTTGTAACATCAATTTATATATTACTGTCGTACTTCTATATAATTACAATATTGAAAATGGATATTCCAACTGTGCAATTATTATATATTCATAACTCATGTTGTACTATATTGTTGAAATTGTTAAAATTATATCATCACATCTCATACAAAACTAGTTAAAAATATTGATAGCCATTGCAAGAAAATTAGTATAGTTTTTTTAAATTTAGGATAAGCTAAATTTAAAATTTTATAAATTAAAATAAAGCAAAGGATAACATTTTCTTTAAATAATATCACATTTATTGGAATTTAAGAGCAGTATATTTATTTTAAAATTAAAACAAAGACCATAAAAGTATTTGTTTAATGGAATTAAAAGAATATGACCCAAATATTTTACATAGAATATTTTCATAATTTTATTTTTAGAATATGTCAATAAATTCCATTTTTAATACAATATATTTGATTTCTGCTTCGATAGTGCTTCAAATATAATAGGAATGGATGTTTTACCAACAAAAGAAGGTCAATTAAGGGATATACATATTACAAAAAAATATTATCCTTTTATTTTTAATTCTAATAAATTTAGTTTTTTAGTTTTTAGAATACATTCAAGTTGTTCTATATATTAATTATTACGTAGATTCTAATCGTCCATCAGAAATTAAATGAATTATAATTCCCGAACTTATCAATAATCATGTTGAAATTGTGTTAAGAATTAATATAGAAGTTAAGGATTAAAATATCAATATTTATAGTGCAATATATTTTTAGCAAAAAACTTAGCCTTTCTAAAATTTGCTTTACTTTAACTATTACCTGTATTTTTCGTGCAACCAAATCAAAACTTAATAAATACTGCACAAAGTGCGACATCCTCCCTATATTAACTATTTATATAATATGTCTGAATACAATTAGTCTGAATAAGATATCAATCCATTTTATCAATATTTGTTAAAGAATACTTACATTACATGCATAAATTATTTGTATTTGAATATCTGCATAATAGATTTGAAGAAAGGGAAATCTATACTTTCGATAAGAATATTTAAGAAATGAATAATTAATAAAAAAATTACAAAAACTGATAGAAATATAGATTATACAAGTACACAAATAAAAAACACTGGCATGCATATTTGTAAAAAAGAAGTTCCAAGTTTAACTGTTTCTCTACGGATATAGCTATGGAGGAATACACTTACTTTGTTATCTATATTTCTCCATTGACTATACATATAATTTAATTAATGTAAATATACATATCTAATAATAAATATTAATATATAATTAATATTAAAAAAATAATCAAAACTAGATATAACTGAATATTTTGGCAGCGCTAAGAAATGCGATTGGCTATTAGCAATATTCCAGTATACTTTCCGAGTAATGGAAGATATAATTAATTAGCGATTAATTTAGTCATAATAATATTTCAAGTCAAATTTTGTTTGGAATAAATTTTATGAATATAGCTCAGAATAAAGATTTTTATACTTTAAAATGGGGCGATAATAAGATATTGACATTGAACGATTTTATCAGTATGCAGTATTAGTGATACATTATTAGACTTTCAATTTACAGTGTTGTAAAAGTCAATTGCTTATAAATAAATAAAGTTGCATAAAAAAACACAAATTTCATTTTATCGACATCTTTGCAACTAATAATACACCTACATATATAGACAAATGTGCATTCAAAGGAAAAGTTAGGAAAATAATTGTTATATGTTCTTTGTTATAGATATAATAACAGGTACAATCTAACTACTATACATACAATCTAACAATAATTTTAATATAAAGGGCAGTTGTTTAAATAGTTTATTAACAACAGATTAATCCTTTCTGCCCCTTGACGCATATATATGCGTCATGTTTACCTTCCTATGAAGCACATTTGCGTCAAGTTTATTGTATATATGCTCTAACCTAGTTTTATATGCTTAGGAAGTGGCAGGCTGTTAATGCAGCCTGCCTAGTTAGGAATACAGGAGACAATTCATTTGTTTTAAATTTACTTGAACACGCTGAGTAATCTGTAAGTGTATTATAATTTTTTTTATAAATAATATTATTTAGTAGGTAAGCGCTAAATTTACATAGAAATTGGTGTTTTTTAATTTTTTGTAAAAAAACAGATTGGAAATATTGATGCAATACTATTAATATTAGTACACTGAGGCCTTGTATATGCTTTATTCTCACTCCACATATATAGTACATGCTATACAAGCCCAAATAGTTGAACTTAAAAACAAACGATTCTTTAGGAAATGGGGGGTCATTTCGAAACCGGCTTCAGGGACTATAAAAGGTCCAATATGCTGTGTTGCTAGTTTAACCCCCAATGAAAAAATGAAGCAATAAAATATTTCATAACTTTAACAAAAGTTTTACAACTTAAAGCACTACATTCGCTATTGTTCACTCAAAGGTTTTGCTCAGGTAACCATTCCTTAAAATGTACATTTTTTACAAAATTGCATATCCTCCTAGAAACCCTTTAATTTTTTAATCAGATACTGATGAGTTTCATATAATAAATTATGAAATACAATATAAATGTGTTTTCTTACAATTTTTTAAACTTAAAACAAATATATAATTTAAAATATGAAATAAAATATTTTTAACCAATATATTATAATCAAATTATTTTTTGCCATTTTTCAATGCATTATGTTGCAGAACATTTTGTTTAACTAAATGTGAATTTTAACAACTTTACTTTACTTGGAAGCTTTAAAATTGCGGAAGGTTGGAGGGGAGGGTGGGCCCGAGGGGAGGGGGTGGAGCTAAAGAGCCTCCCTTCCTGGGATTTGGAAGCGCAGAAGAGCCTCCCTTCCTGTGATTTGGAAGCGCAGAAGAGCCTCTCTTCCTGTGATTTGGAAGCGCAGAAGAGCCCGATATATGGCAGGGTTACAATAAAATGTCACTTTATGTCACAAAATGTCTACTTACTTTTTAATTCATAAAAACTCACCCTATTAGAACAAGTTGAAGGTTATTTGCTAAGGGTGAATAATTTTGACATTATTTTCATCCATATTATTCATTAAATTATTTATCTTATGCTTAAATCACACTTTACAGGAGTAAATGAATTAATTATTTTTACTTTTGAGAAGAGATATATGCACTTTTTTAGTTGTAAAGAAACAAAAAATGTATGTTTTTAGTGTGCAATTTATAAATTTCTATGAGTAGCTATGAGTAAATAAAATAAATTTATAAATTTATTTTGAATTTTCAGAAAGAATACATTTAAGTAAATTTTGTTAATTTCAATCTATAAATACGTATTGTTATTATTATATATTATATAACAGTGCAATGTTTGGGGTATGACACATTTTTGGCTGATGTATGTAAATACGCTTACAGAATTTAATATTCCAATTTATGTTTTCTAATTAATCATTAATAAATATTCATAACCTAGGAGTCTTTTGCCCAGCCCAGCAGATATATATTTTAAATGAAAATTAACTTGCTTTTACACCAAACTGTCTCATTTATCGTAGAGTAAATAAAACAGAGAAACAAGAAATTTAAATATTACACAAACAATGAAATGTTCAGTTTTGATAAAAATTAAAATTGAAAAACACAATTTTAAATTTATCAAGTATGTAATGTAGGTTTAAATTTTGTTCATATATTTTATATTTAACAATTTTAGTTGATTTAATTAATAAACAAAGTATACATATTCGTTCTATACGCGCTATGTAGATTTTCATGATGTAAATAATAAAAATATTGAAAGATGCAGCCAGGCATGTGCGATATACGCATATATATAAAATATTAATTAGCTTCAGCAAATTTGAATCTTCGGGATTGCGTGAAGTACCACATGAGGATTAACTTTTGGTTTATATGTGATTTATTTATAAAGTGATAACATACCAAATATCGATAGCGTAACAGTATAAAACAGGATAATAACATTAATATCATAAATGCTGTTGAATAATATTGTTTTATTATTAATCTAAGCCATAAAGGAAATATTTTTTCAGTGATTTGATTATTTTTTATTCTCTATAATTAATATACAAGTTTTTAAAATTTAGCAATTGTGTTATATGGTTTTGTAGCATATTTAAAAAATTGTCATAAATTGTTATTTTTCTTATCTTTATATAAATTTTAAATGAAATGTGTGAATTTGATCGTGATATTTATAATTTTTCTCTCTACTGAAATATATTTTTATATTTGATGTACCTACACCGTCAAATTCGATCTGACAGTTTTCTATATTTGATTGGGAAAACCTATATAATACTCTTTATACAGTTATTACAAGACTCTCAAGTTTATATTTTTTGTCACATTGAAGGGATAACATGACATTTGAATATATATTTTTTGTTTTATAAATTTATTATTTTCTTTTCTGTATTTCATTTTGCCCTTTTATCTACCATTTTAATCATATAAATATTTACAAGGACTACAATATGATATTTCCGTTTTTAAACATTAAATATCAAGTTTAGTACGCCTAATTTATATGCTTTTGGTTTGCATAAATGGTTACTCATAAATACACAGTATATTGAATAAAAATTCGTTTGGTTTTATAATTATGAGAATATTCTTTTATACATATAGATAAGATTGTTAATCACGAATTTGAAGAATATGGTAAAATGTAATAAAAAAACATGAAGCCTTATAATACTACTAAGATTTGTATTCTATTATTTCGCCTCCGCATAAACTTAGTATTCCTTGCACGTCTCTGTCTTTCATATAATAAAGTTTATCTGTCTAATGCAGATTTCTGACGAAGCCCGTTTATGTGATGACTAAATGATGGAATACGATTTGTAGGAAAAGATTTTGCGTTTTCTTGTATTGAACTAGCCCTGTGTCATGCAAACAGATTTTGTTTAATGTTTCATAAAACAAACATCTAAATTTGAATTGAATTGAATTATCTATAGTTTGAATCATAGAAACTCAATTTAATAGGAGCAAATTGTTCAAATATTTCAAAACTGATGAGGGGCATTCCCATTGACGGAATAGCGCAATTTTAAGTTACTAATAAGTGAATGGAAAAAGGTGGACTTCACTTTGATTTTTAGTATTCGTATCTCTATGGTTTAAATATTGGATGTTTTAATGATATTTTATTTCCTACTTTCAATCTTATGGGTTACAAATAAAAAATACTATTTGGATTTTAATGCATTTTTATTATCACAATCATCCGTCATATGACAAAATATCATTAGGTGATGCAATAGCTGCTTATGCTGTTGGTCAGTTTACATCTTGAGAACTAATCTGATTGTGTTGTCAGTCACTTTAATTTTTAAAAGTCACTTGAATTGATCGAATATTATTAGGTAAATAGAAAAATAGCAACTATTAATACATACTTATTTTTATTTAATACACTTTTGTAGTGGATGGAAAATTTGAATTTACTAATTGTTATTTTAAAAGACAAAATAAGTATTATTATAATTTCCAATTTGAAGTACAATTTTTGAAAAATAAGTTAAAATAAAATAAAAAGACATAGTACGTAAGTATTTATGTATGCTTGATATTATCTGTATAATTATAGTTTAAAAATAAAACTTTGTGCTTCTTTTGTATATAGGTTGATTTATTTAACTAAAAAGTCAACCAAATAAAACAGTTACAGTGGTTTTATAGAAAATAACAGAACATTTGAATATTTATTGGAAATGCATTAAAAACTTATTTTACCGGAGCAAAATAAGACTCAATTTTAACTCAAAAACACAGGAATCAAAAGCTATCCATAATTAAATTATAAGTTGCAAATTATTTTTTTGTAAAAAATGAAATATTTTCATATAAGTTATAATTTTATTATACATTGTAATACGATTATATTTGTATGCGTGTTCATTAATAAAAACAGCTTTAATTTCTAAATTAACACAACAATGTCATCTTTTTGATTATCTTTTGTACATAGTACTCTCTATTGGTTGTCCGTTATTTAGAAATAATCTTATATAATATGACTCTATACATGCATATAGCGTACATGAGAATAGACATTTAGTTTTTTGTCTTCTAATGCACAAAAATGAGCAATTTGTTTAAATTTAATTGTTCCATATTCAAATGTAATAACGTGAAATGTGTGCTTTCATAGGCTTAATTTAATTTCAACATATGTAAATATGTAGCGTATCATTATTTATTTTGCACGATATTATATTTCGACACATCATCGCGTCAGCATAATTTTTTGCAATTAATGCACGAATAAATAATAATTATTTCAATTCAATGATTTTTTTCTGATAGTCACGAAATGTATATTATAACTATTTTCTTTGGTTATAAGTTTTATGAACTATAAATCATTTTATTTTTAGATTTGTACACTATAACGATAAGTTTATACTGCGAGATAGTTTTCTCCTTGATAACCAATATATAGTGCATATGTTGATACTCTCACTAAATGGCCATCAAGTATTTACTTGATTTTCCCTTAAACTGCTATGACGCACTTATGGCATTTAATACAATTGTGAAAATAAATGATGGAAAATTACAGTTTCAGGATAAATCCTTCAGATAAAGGATATTTTTTAGTGTTTGTTCATTAAAATATGAATATGAATATTTAATAAAAATATACATATATTTTAAATATAATTGTTGTATCCTTTTTATCCTAAAGTATGCTCACGCCAACTAAGACGGAAATTCTCCACATGCTTTTCTTTTCATACATTATAATATTCGTATTGTTTCACTGTAAGTAAAATAAAATAAATGTTCACCTTGTTTCATTAGAATAAAAGTTACTATTATATACTGCTTCATTTGTATCGCAATATTACATTCACAAGGTTGTGAGTTTTCCATTTTGATGTCGGTACCCGGAATATATGTGACTTTAAAATTTAAAATGTTATGACATTAACATATAGTCTTATTTTTATCATTGTGCAAAACGTAATAAGGATCTCTATACTTCTTACTTAAATTCTGTTTTGTAAAATATTATTTACTCTATAAGTGAATTAATTAGATTTTATAAATAAGCATTATAAACTGCACAATACTTATTCCAATATAATAAACCATATTGACTTATAATACATAATACTTTTTAAATAGTTTCCTTCATATAAGCAAACTATACTTAATACTTTTATATATATTCAAATTTAAATGTAATTAGTAAATGGTAAAGAGGTACAGTAAAACGGTTAAATGTACACTAAGCAAAATCATAATAAATTTAGAAAATTAAATTTCTTAACATAATTTTTCTTATACAAATAAGCAGAAAACGTATAAATCATATGATCAAGATTTGTGCATTTAGATCATATAGCCAAAAAGTGATACAATCACAATAACTTTTATACTTTTATAAATAATAAAAGTAAGCACACGGTTCTTATATAAATCTACCCTACTTTTAATTACTTATTTATATACTATAAATCAGGGGCTCCGGAAGCTTAATAAAAGTGTGTGGGGGGGGGGGGGGAGGGGGGGGGAAGAAAATTCCCAAATTTCCCAATTGCCAAAAAGAGGAAAATTTCCTAATATTTATTCGACTCACATTTTCCGA